>JAEANM010019678.1:0-12298 GCA_017656035.1 Myanophis thanlyinensis | reverse complement strand
GTGAATGGCTTCAGTTGTTAATTTAGTGACAGGGTTGTTAAATGAAAATCCCCATTGACTTTGCTTGTCAGAAGGTCGCAAAAAGGGATCATGTGACCCCAGGATAATGCAGCGGTCATAAATATGAGACAGTTGCCAATCATCCAAATTTTGATCATGTGATCATGGGAATGGCCAACGGTCATAAGTCTGGAAAACGGTCATGACTTTTTTCAATGCTGTTATAACTTCAAACGGTCACTAAATAACCTGATATAAGACAAGTGCTACCCATAGTTATAAAATATCTTTATTTATATAAAACTGCAAGTTTGTGTCACTGCACAATTCCCTGACAAAGTTGTAGAATAAGATTATGTCCAGGATTTTTCCCTACTTGATGTGTCTTCTCTTCTGCCATAAACTGAAACTGAGCTGCAGCTCCTCTTCTCTTAAAGGGTGATGTCCATGTTTAGGCCTAATAAGAGACTGGACTGAGAGAGACATATTTTGCTGCAGTCAGGGTTGATTTTGCTACCTCCTTTTGGGTGGAAACACAATATCACTGTACAATATCCCTTCTTCCTCCCGTTGTGTAAGACGGTTCTTCCTTGTTGGTCCAGGACCAGATGGAGGGAAGGAGCCCTGGATGCAGCTGTAAGTGACCCCAGAGTCCTGGGGAAAGAGAAGAAATTGCTCAATCTGCCTTCAGGTGAGGAACCCATTGAGAACATGGGATTCCTCCATCATTTTACAGCATTTTTAGAAATAAGTAAGCTTAATGCATTTCCTATGGCCTAGAATGATTGCCAGCCCATCAAGGGTTGACTTTTGGCATCAGATCTGACCCAGTCTAATTTCCTGTCTCATATTCCTGATGGTGATGAGACGCTTTTGAAGAAATGCATAGGGACCTTCTTCAAAACTTTGCCCCCAGCACTTAATTAGAGGAATCTTTAATGGCTTCTAAGATGTTTGGATCTCTTAAACATTTCTTTCTGTTTGTGTGGGTTTCAATGCCATTCAATTTCTTGGCCAACACATGATTTGTGAAACTAACGGCCATAAAGAGAATTTTTGGAGAAATAACTTATCACTCTTTGATTCAAACTAATAAAGTTACGAAAATTAGAGTACATGTTCAGAGAGGTAAATACAAATGGTCTTATGGAAGATAAATGCTGCTTGGATTTAAGGGTTAAAGTTCAGAAGCTCTGTATCCTATCCACATCATTCCTGTTTCTTCATGACAGTTGGTGACTCCAAGGATGCCATCAATAGTGGAAATAACACTTGGTTTCACTCTCCAATGTAAACAGACATATAAACCTAAATTTCCCTGCAGACCCTGATTAAAGTCACTCTTGAATCCCACTACCTACCTTGACAGGTGAGCAAGTAGCTGCCATTGCTGCCTGAGGCTCTATCACAGCAAGATCATTTCTTCCCTCTTTCTTTTCCTTGAGCTGAAATTGTTGCGGGAATGCTGATACTTCCAAGGGAGAAATAATAATTAAAAAAGAAAGATAAAACAGCTTCTTTCCCTCATTCTCACATATTGTTTGCCCTTCTCTCTCAGGCCTGGCTCTCCTTTCCTGCCTCCCCAGAGAATCTCTCAGTCAACATCTCCAACCACATAAGCAGCCATCCAAGACTCCAGGTAAGGGAACCCTTGAACCCACACTGCTTCACTTACTGCTCTTCTTCTTCCAACAATAAAAGGCAAATAGAACCAGTAGAATTATAAGAGGAATCACCATCGAGGAATATCTCCATATAGGATCTGAATGTTGGGTCCAAACTAGTTTGAGTAACAAACAAGAAAGATGATTTAATATTCTAGGTTCTACATTATAGTGTAGGAGGAATGCAGAGTAGAAAATCAGCTAGAACAAGGAGGGAGAATAGAGTGGGAATAAATAAAATACACAGTTTGATCTAAGGAGAAATAATAAAAAGAGGGGAAATTAGAATTAAAAACTAGATAATGTGAAATTATAAACTAATATGAATATGTATATTATATTTAGAATTACATAGTTTGTGAAATGTAATAAATGTGATTAATAATATTTGCAGTAAGATATATGATATGTAGAATATGGTGACTGGCATAAAAATGATACATTGCAACATTGAATAATTAAATAATGAAGGAGTGTAATTTGAATAACTAATTTATGAATGATTAGAACATAATAAAAGTGTGTATTATTATTATTAGAATTCTATCAACTGTTAAATGTAATAAATAGGATCAGGATTTTATCTGTAGTAAAGGGTAGGATACATAGAAAATAGGGATTGGCATAAATATAACATTATGAAATGTCAAATAATTAAGTAATGGAAGACTATAATTATATCAATACAGTATTATTGGAATTATATAAGACTATCAATTGTAATACATGTAATCAATATTGTTTTGTTTGTACTAAAATGTATGACACTCAGGTGTCACACTGTTCACACACTGATATGTTTGTAAAAAACAAAAAATAAAAAACTTGGGTGGAAAAATTTAGTATTTCTTGACAGAACATTTTTACTGTGCCTGTTCTTGAAGGTTTAAATTCTATTAAATCTACAATTGAAACAGACCCCTTTTTTATCAAGCTCAGTTCTGGATTTTTCATGGACCTCTTTGTGGAGCTAGTTAACAATCCCACAAAAGACATTTGCCTTTCTCTGCTACTTTCTTTGGCTTTCCTAGTTTATCCCTTCATGGTGGTCTCAAGATTTAACTACATCCAATCTCGTCCTACCTGACTCAACTGTGATATTCATCCTTTGACTCCTAGAAGAGCTGATCCATTGGTTGCTTCTCTTTTCTTCATAACTGCAAGCAAATTCCCCATTGTGATTGGGTGAGGCATGAGGGATTCTCAGACAGTCATTTTGAAGAGGATGGTTTGATTCACTGGAGGCTTCCAGAAGACTTTCTTCACTGGAAGTGATCTCCACCCCATCCTTGTAGAAATGGAACTTCTTCTCTGGGCTACCTCCTTCAACTGAGCAGAAGAAGACCAAGGAGTCACCTTCCTTCACACTCTGGGACAACGGATCCACTTTCAGCAGTGGGGAAGGGAGGCCACCTGCACAAAATGTTCACAAGGGCGATATTAAGGTCTACTTTGAAGTAGAGGTGTTTCCTCAAATCATCCAGAGTATCTCCTTGAATCTAAGGTATCATTTCTATGAGACAAAGCAGGGATATCAGAGATAATGGAGGTTAAAATGTAAAATAAGGAAGGAGAATGAATTTACCTGCACTTGTCTGGAATGGGGTAGGGTCTCCTGTTTGAGCAGGGGGTGGACTAGAAGACCTCCAAGGCCCCTTCTGTCTCTAGTCTGATTGATCTACCCTCAACTGATTTTTTATTTCAAACTACACATTCAAAAGTGTTCAAATCTTCAAATTAAAGAAAAATAAATCTCTCTAATATGCAGCTGAGAAGATAAAATCTGCAAGTATTTACGTATATGAGAGATGAAGGCATTGTTGTATCTGTAAATGCTCCCACAATGTTGCCACAACCTCAGTTTCTCATATGGGAGATATATTTCCAATTAAAAGAAGGTCTCCTATTTATATTCTTACAGAAGGAATTATTTCTTCAGCAATGGATTTGCTTGTTTGGGGATTTGTTTGCTGGATTATTTTTTGAAAGGTTTATTGTGCATTTTTAGCATTAGCACTGCCTTTGTCATGAATACTTCCAGGTAATGAATATTCCTCTTACCATTGACAGAGAAGACCAGCTGGTTACTTTGAAGAGAAGGAAACCGCTCTCCAGGTGTGTCCCAGAACCAACATATACATTTTATCTTTATTTGATCTGAGTTCAGATCCGCAGTCCTGAGTTTGAAAGTATTGTTATTGAGATGTTCATATATGACTGTTGAATTGGATTGATTCTTGCAGTAGAAAATGAAAGATTCTGCCCAATATTTTTCTGGGAGGGAGCATTTCAAGGAGATCTCTTCTCCTTTATTAACGACGGTGTGTGGAAGAGATGAAGAGAGCCTGGGAGCTGGAATCCATGAATCTGTCCATGAACCAAAGAAAAAAAGAGAAGGCACTGAGTTCACTGGATTAACTTGTGCAAGTTTTATTGTGCATTTTCACAGGTTGAGTATTAGCACCGCCTTTGATGTGAATATTCCATCTTCACCCAAATCTTCAACAAATCACTAGAGATGTGCCATGCTCCTTCTTGCTTCAAACACTCTACTCTCATCCCAGTGCCAAAGAAGCCCTCTATCAAGGAACCGAAGGACTACAGACCAGGTGCTCTAACGTGTAGTTATGAAAATCTTTGAATGGCTAGTGCTGTCCCACCTGAAAACAACCACAGACCCTCTGTTAGACCCTCTGCAATTTGCATACCGAGCAAATAGATCAACAGATGATGCTGTTAACATGGCTCTGCACTACATCCTACAACATCTTGAATCTCCACAGACCTATGCAAGGGTCCTCTTTGTAGACTCTAATTCAACATTCAATACCATCATTCCAGACATTCTTCTAATGAAACTAAATCAGCTACATGTACCTGAACATACCTGTAAGTGGATCATAAGTTTCCTAATATACAGGAAGCAGCAGGTGAAGCTAAATCACATCACCTGTACAATTTGCACAGCCCACCTCCAAGGCTGTGTGCTCTCTCCACTTCTCTTCTCTCTCTATACCAATGACTGCACCTCAAAAGATCCATCTGTTAAAGTACTGAAGTTTGCAGATGATACAACAGTGATTGGTCTCATTCGTGACAACAATGAATCTGTATACAGATGGGAGGTTGAACAACTACCCTCGTGGTGCAACTGGAACAATCTGGAACTGAACACACTCAAAACCGTAGAAATGATGGTAGATTTTAGGAGAAACCCTCCTCTACTACCACCTCTTACAATACTAGACAACACAGTATCAGCAATAGAATCCTTCAAATTTCTATGTTCTATCATATCACAAGACTTAAAATGGACACCTAATATCAAAAATCTCATCAAAAAAGTACAACAAAGAATGTTCTTTCTGTGCCAACTCAGAAAGCTCAAACTGCCCAAGGAGCTGCTGATCCAGTTCTACAGAGGAATTATTGAGTCGCTCATCTGCACCTCTGTAACTGTCTGGTTTGTTTCTGTAACCCACCAAGACAGACACAGACGTCAGAGGAAAATCAGAACTGCAGAAAAAACAATGGCTACCAACCTGCCTTCCATCAAGGATCTGTATACTATATGAGTCAAAAAGAGGGTTGGGAAAATATGTACAGACCCCTCACATCCTGGACATAAACTGTTTCAACTCCTACCCTCAAAACGACGCTATAAGGCACTGCACCCAAGAACAATAGACACAAAAACAGCTTTTCCCTGAACGCCATCACTCTGCTAAGCAAATAATTCCCTCAACACTGTCAAACTATTTACTAAGTCTGCATCACTATTATTTTCATCGTTCCATCACCCACCCACCTCACTATGGGTATAAGTTGTTGCTTATATCCTTATGATTTATACTGATTATTTTTCTCCTAGTATGATTTCCTAGCAAAATTTTTAAATTTTAACTTTAGTTTTAATATTTTAATTAATTTAATTTTAACTTTTATAATTGGGTTTTAAATGAATTAGCCACTTCTATATTGTATTTTAATTTGGTTTTTAATTGTATAGTTCTATTTTTATCAGGCTGTGCACCGCCTCGAGTCCCTAGGGTGGGAGGCAGTATACAAGTGTAATTAATAAATAAAATAAATAAATAAAATTTGATTGCTTATTTGTACCCTATGACTATCATTGTGTTGTATCTAATGATTCCTGATGAATGTACCATTTCCTTTAATGTACACTGAGAGCATATGCACCGAAGACAAATTCCTTGTGTGTCCAATCACACTTGACCAATAAAGAATTCGATTCTGTTCTGTTCTGTTCTGTTCTGTTCCAGGCAATAAATATTCATCTTACCAATAACTTTGAAGACCAGCTGTTTACTTTGAGGAGACATGGGGCATCCTTCAACTCTTTCAAAATACCTGCATGTACATTTTATTAGGTCTGCATTCAGATCTGCAGTTCTGAGATCGAAGGTATTTTTCTCAAGACATTCATTTGCGATTGTTAAATCTGATTGATCCATGCAGTAGAAAATGAAAGATTTTATCAGAGATTCTTCTGGGTGGGAGCATTTCAAAGGGATCTCTTCTCCTTTAACAATGGAACGGTATTGAATAGATGAGGACAGCCTGGGGGCCAATAGCCTTGAATCTGCCCGTGAACCTGAGGAAAGAAAGGGAAGCCATTGAGTTCTTCCGTCTGATCAACTCCTGGAACCAGAACAACCACCCTGATTCCCAGAATGTCTACCATCCATAAACTGCTTTGGGAATCCTTTCAAGGATAGAACATGGAGAAAAAGGAACCAACACTATCAATGAAACACTCACCTACATTGGATTCAGTCCTACAATGGCAACAACCAGAAGGAGGAGACCTACTTGATCTTCAACACACATTTGGCCATGACAGGATATGGCTCGTTTCTTTGATATCCACTTGATGGTTGAGTGCTCAATGTTGTTAGGGGTGGATGGTTTTCTTGTATTGCAAGATCAGATCATGGCATGGCAAGTTGCTGTGCTTCAACAACCGGCATTGATGATGAGGCCGAGTAATGCAAGAAAACCATGAATTTTGGAGATCACCAACCACCCAACACTTCAGGTCTAATTGACCTACATGTTTTCTCTGCACAGCATCTTATTAAGAAGACCCAGATTCGCTAATGCTTCTTTGATGTCATTTCCACTTTTATATCATTCCTCTGCTCTTCAGAGTTTCGATTTTTTTTCCTTATCTGCCTGGAAAAATGAATGCTATTCTTCTCAATATCTGAACCAATTTTCTCCTATGCTTTGAAGCTGCCATTGTTACAGTTTCTCCTCAAGATACATTTTGCTACTCCTATGAGAGATCACATTCATCATTCCATCAAACCTTCATCCTCTTCTCAACCAAATGTATCCATCCCCTCTTAGTAACATCTCTGATCAGCCTTACTGTCTTGGGCTTCCAGCTGCTGGCTTGGATGAAGGTCCATCCAAGAGATCATCCCTCCCTGATCTTTTAGGACTACCTTCTGAACGATCTCAGGGATTGGCACACCTGTTATACTGGGGAGAAGAAGAACTTGAGGTGGACATTTTTGCAAGGAAATGACTTAGATTCCCCCAGGATCTTGGCTATTGACAGATCCCTCCTGGAGAAGCAATGAGGAGTGGATTCACCCTTTGAACTTTCCAATTTTTATTGCCCTGCTTACAGAAACTGCCCACTCAGTCACATGACCCCCCCTAGCCACACCCACAGAACCGGTAGTAAAAAAAATTGAATTCTACCACTGCTTTGCACTAACCCAAGTCGAAAAGAATGGCCTGTCAGCTACATGCACAGAAATGGGTTTTTCTCCTTCAGCATCTCTCTTTGGGCTTTCGGTTTTATTTGACCTTCTCCCACCTTCAGAGACTATCTACCTTTTTATGTACCCAAGCAAAGTCTGCATGAGGGTCTCTTACCTGCTCCCAGGAGGATCCATGAAAGGACTGAAAGAGAAAAGGAGGGAAGGTGGAGTTAAGAGAAGGAGAGATGATCCCAGGCTTTGCAAGACTTTCATCCCCCCCCATCCTCAACTGGATCTTCTTCCCTGAATGGATTCAGCAGATGAGAAGCTGCCCTGAAGGAGGAGAAGGAAGTGGACTTCTCCCACCCATGTTCTGGCTGCTGGGGCTGGTTGGTTCACAAGAATTCCCAAAACTTATTACAGCTGGAATTAAGAGCAAATATGGAGACCTTCAGGGGCCCAAGCAGACTTTTTCTCCAAAGTTCAGGTGTTCTGATATCCTCAGTCATTTTAGAGGAGCAGGAGGAAGGAAAGGGAGCCTCCTTATACTCAATGCCCTTCACTGAAACCCACAGAATGACCCCTTTCTTTGCTCATCCATTGCCCCAACATCCTATCTCCTTTCTGGACTGTGAAGCTGCAGTCTGGGGTCTCCTTCTGGGTGTTTCTGATGGGAGGAAGAGAAACTGCTTTTCATCCTCCAAAAATGCCCTTTAGATGAGATGGTAGAGAATCAAGAGACCTGGGGGCAGAATTGATGGGAAGGACAGGAAAGTATCTGCGTTGCTCAAATGATTCCCAGCCAAGAAAGAAGAAAGCCCAGATTTCCTGAGAAGGATTCTAGAAGAAGAAAAGGAATAACGCAATCATCTCTTGGGTACCAGAGAGAAAAAGGGTCAGATTTAGATGAACAGGAGGAAGAAGAAGGAGAACCCAAACCTATCATCCAAGGGATGGTCTCCATCTTCACTTCAGGGTTCCTGGGAAGCTGGTCTTGATTTCCGTCACCCTCTTCTTCCTTCCCCAGAGAGACAAAGAGCTGCAACTTCTCTTGAGTCAGTCCTCCAACTGAATGGGCAAGGGAGGAACTGTGACATCCCCATCTAGGACATCACACCCACGCCCCCTAGCCCAGGACGCAGCTCGGCTCCCAGGCCTTCTTCACCACACCAAAGCCTTTCTCTCTGCAGCAGAGAACTGCCCGCATCCTCCTGGCCTCTCTTGCGCCCCAAGAGAACGGAAAATATCAATAACCATCGAGTGAAGTGGGAGGTAAAAAAGCCAAATACCCACATAAGTTTACTTTGTTGAAAGGCATAAATGCCACCTGACATGATCGGTTCCACTTCTTATCCTGAGCCACAGATTTCTATAGTGGAGCTATAGATACGTAGAATAAAAGAAATGTTAAAGTATGAATTATGCAAAAGTTAGATTTGCAAAAGAGCAGTGTGTTCTGCTAAAACAATTCTAAAAATTGCTGTTTGAGAGTAAACATTAGAATGGTTATCATTACTGTAAACTGTCTGAAGGGTACTCAAACCATGATCTCAATCCAATAAAGAGTTTAAATAAGTAAGTCCATACATGCATACATAAATACGATAAATTTTATAAATCTTCCAGAATTTGAAATTAGGGCAAAGAATATCCTTCACTTTTCAATTAACAGCCAACAACCCCTTGCAAAATATCAGTTGCAAAGTTTATTTTGGCTTGATGTTCAGGATAAAATGAATGTGGCATTCCCCAAAGCCATTCTTCCATATTCTGCCCATAATCAAACAAATATGGACAGAAACATCCCAACAAGGAGAGTCCTGGATCTTCTCTTCATACAGATTCAGCTGTGAAACCTCAAATGAATGAAGGATCTCCTATAATAGGAAGATTATACAGAGTTTTCAATGTGGTATAAAGGTGTCTGGATTAGGCCTCATTGCAGTTGTCCAGTGTATCAGGTCTGTCTTTCTCTTCTATCTGAATCAAAGACTCTTTCTTTGGCCTCTCTTAAGGGTTTTCTGTATGGAATATAATCCAAGGTTTCATATGGGAGACCCCAACAGTCTAGATCCACTGGACCAAATTCCCACCCTAAAAAATTATCTTTCTCCAGTCTACTTCTTACTACAGTTCTTTGATGCATCAGGTCTCTCTCTCTCTCTCTCTCCCTGTCTCTCCCTCCCTTCTGTCTCTCTCCAAACCAAGGTCTCTTTCTTCGGCGTCTATTAGCGATTTTCTAAATGAAACATGATCAAGGATGGAATGGAAAAACCTCAACAGTCAAGATCCAGAAAACCAAGATCCATAAAGATTAGGTTTCCTAAATATATTTAAATACCAGTTCTGAAGAAGACATGATCAAAAAGTACATTATGAAGAAAAGATGTTGTAATGGAAAATATTCCCAGCAGGTGCAAATCTACACCAAGATACAAGTGAGATTGAAGTATAATTATGTCCAGAATTTTGTCCCATTTGATGTGTTTTGTAAATTGAAGCTCAGCTCAACATTTTGTCAAGGGTGATGATACCCATGTCTAGACCTAATAAGAGACTGGAGCAAGAGAGACACATGTTGCTGCAATCAGGGATGACTTTGCTGTCTCCTTTTGGGTTGGAACACAATGCCACTGTACAATATCCCCTCTTCTTCATGTTGTGTAAGACAGTTCTTCATTGTTGGTCCAGGAGGAGACGGAGTAAAGGAGTCCTGGATGCAGCTGTAGGTGCTCTCAGAGTCCTGGGAAAAGAGAAGGAAAAGAAAATACATTGCTCAATCATTCAATCTGCCTACAATTCAGGAATTTCTTAAGAACAAGCAATTTCTCCATTGTTTTGCAACGTGTTAGAAATAAGTAAGTTTAACTGGTCTGCTTCAGTCTAGAAAGATTGACAGCCCAGTCAATAAAAGAAAAAGGATTGATCTTTGGCATCAGATCTGACCCAACCAAATTTCCTGTCTTAGATTCCTGAGGGTGATGAGATGTTCCTAAGAAGAAACTCACAGGAACCTTCCCTAAAACTTTGCCTCCAACACTTGATTAGAGGAATGTTTAATACCTACTTAGTATTCTTAAATATATTTTTCATTTTGTATGTTTGTGTGAGCTTTAAGGCCAATATATCATGTTTGTTTCTACACAATGACAGTTGGATGACTCCAGAGAACACCAGAAGTCATTAGAGGGGATTTTCTCCAGTGTAAACATAACTCCCATGTAGACACTGATCAAAGTCACCCATGAATCCCACCAGCTACCTTGATGGATGAAGATGTAGCTTCTGTTGTCACTTGAGGTTCCATCATTCCAAGAACATCTCCTTCCTCTTTCTTTTCCACAAGCTGAAACTGCTGGTGGGATGCAGATGCTTCCAAGGCAGCAATAAAAATAAAAAAAAAGGATGAATTCTTCCACCATTTTCGCACATTGCCCACCCATCCCTCTCAAATCTGGCTCTGTCTCCCCAGAGACTCTCTCAGTCAACATCTCCAACCACAAGGAGCCATCTCTGACTCCAGATAAGGATCCCTTGAAGCCAAATCCTTCACTTACTGCTCTTCTTCTTCCAGCAATAAAAGGCCAATGGAACCAGCAGGATTAGAAAAGGAATCACCATCCAGGCATCTCTCCATATAAGATTAGAATCTTGGTTCCAAACTGTAACAAACAAGAAAGATCATTTAGTATTTCTTGGAAGAACATTTTTACTGTGCCTGTTCTTGAAGGTTTAAATTCTATTAAATCTATATATGAAACAGATGCCCCCCTTTTTATCAATCTTAGTAGTGGATTTTTTATGGGTGTCTCTGTGGAGTTTACTTAAGAACCCCACAGAAGCCATTTGCCTTTCTCCGTGTCTTTGTTTGTCCTTCCTAGTCCGGTCTGTGGTGGTAGAATTTCCTGATGGGTCTCACATCCAAGAATTCATCCCATCCATCCTTCCCCCCAACTGGCTCACCTGTGACCTTCACCACCTGGCTCCACGAAGACAGGATCCAGCGCCCATTGATATTTTCCTCATAACTACAAGCAAATTCCCCACTGTGGCTGAAGGTGGCATGCAGGATGCTCAGGGAGCCATTTTGAAGAGGATCTGAAGGTTCACTGGAATTTTTCAGAGGATTTTCATGGCTGGAGGTGATCTCCACCCCATCCTTGTAGAAATAGAACTTCTTCTTTGTGTTGCTTCGTTCAGCTGAGCAGAGGAAGACTATGGGGTAACCTTCCTTCACGCTCTGGGACCACAAAGGATCCACTTTCAGCAATGGGGATGGAGGGACATCTGCAAAGGATAGCTGTTATTGTCAGAGAAATTCCCTGCAATCATCCACATACTTGAATCTAAGACACCATTTTTATGAGGCAAAGTAGTGATAGTTTTTTTAATGGAATCTAAAATGGAAACCAAGAGAAGAGAATTAATTTTATCTTTAGTTTGGAGTGAAACTAGTACAAAAAATCCTGTCCTTTTTCATGCAAGGAAGACTGGACCAAACAATCATTAGCTCTGTCCAGGTTGTATTAGTACCACTTTATAAAGCCTTAGTAAGGCCACACTTGGAATCCTGCATCCAGTTACAAAAAAGATGTTGAGACTTTGGGGAAAGTGCAAAGAAGAGCGACTAATATGATTAAGGGCCTGCAGACATAAACATACGAAAAACGGTTGCAGGAATTGGGTCTATCTTGTTTTATGAAAAGATGGACTAGGGGAGATATGATAGCAGTCTTCCAATATTTGAGGGGCTGCCCCAAAGAAGAGGGGGTCAAACTCTTCTCCAAAGCCTTTGAAGGCAGGACAAGAAGCAAAGGGTGGAAACTCATTGAGAAGAGAAGCAACCGGGAACTAAGGAGAAATTTCCTGACAGTGAGAACAATTCATCAGTGGAACTAC
>JAEANM010019677.1:0-12299 GCA_017656035.1 Myanophis thanlyinensis | reverse complement strand
ATGCGAATCTCCGGGGGGAGTTCATTCCAAAGGGTGGGCGCTGCCACAGAGAAGGCCCGAACCCTCGGGGTGGTCAGACGACATCGTCCTGATGATGGAACCCCGAGGAGATAACCCTGTGGAAACGCACCGGTCAGTTGGAGGCTGAGGGTGGCAACAGGTGGTCCCGTAAGTACCCAGGTGTCAAGTCATGGAGCGCTTTGAAGGTGATAACCAACACCTTGAATTGCACCAAGAAGGCCACAGGTAGCCAGTGCAGCTCGCGCAGGAATGTAACAGGAATGCTAGAACTATTAGAAGAAACTGTTGCATGTTGCCACATTAAAAAGAAAAAGAAACAAAGAGAAAAATACTATTATTTTCTGTACCTGCCTAATGTTGCCACATTAAAAAGAAAAAGAAACAAAGAGAAAAATACTATTATTTTCTGTACCTGCCTAGAAACTCAGATCATTATAATAAATTATGGACAGTTTTATGAGGAAGGATCTCATATTCTACCTATTCTTTACTCCAAAGCCTTCAGGACTTTGGTCTCAAAATTTTTAAGTGTGACTGGAACAGCTTCAAATTCTGAGAAAGTGGATTCATCCACTCATCACTTGAGTTTCATATAAAATATACATCAAAATAGTTATGGGCAACTTTATTAGCCGAGTGTTTTAAAAATATTCAGTGGGTTTCAGAATCCCAAAGTAAGTAGGAAATTATTTTAGGTAATCCCAAATCAGCAGAATTACCAGTTCTAATCTCCCCCAAATCACTCAGAACATTAAGAATTCCTTTAAGTTTCACAACAGCTTTAGCAATTTAAGGAAATGCTAATCTTACAAAAAAATACAGTATCTATCATAGTAACAGAGGTTGACCTATGATTATAGGTAGTCTTCAACTACAATTGAGCCCAACATTTCTATTGCTAAATGAGACATTTGTTAAGTGAGTTTTTCCCCACATTACATTTCTTGCCATGGTTCTTAAGTGAAGCACTGAAGTTGTTAAGTTAGTAACCCAGTTGTTAAGTGAATCTGGCTTGCCCATTGATTTTGCTTGTCAGAAGATCACAAATGGTAATCATATGACCTTGGGACACAGCAATAATCATAAATACGAACCAATTGCCAAGCATCTGAATTTTGATTACAAGACCATGGGGATGCTGCAAAGGTTGTAACTATGAAGTATGGTCATAAAAGACTTTATTCAGTGCTGTTGTAACTTTGAATAGTTACTAGACAAACTGTTGTAAATTGAGGACTACCTGTAGCCTACATATCTATGGCCAGATATTAACTAAGAATGTTGTGCAGCTCTGTAAAAACCCTGAATTGCAACATTCAGAAGAATCTTGAAAATTACTAGGATAATTGTTTTAAGGTAGCTAACAATCTCCCAAACGCATCTGGCAGGCAAGCTAAGAAATTGAGTGATCAGTAACATAAGTGATAAATCATCCCGTCTTCCTACCCACCATTGCGTGCCAACACCAAGCTAAGAATTGATGAAAGGATATTTTAACAGAGAAATGATTTCTTAAAATATTACTGTGATTCTGCCTTTTTGTTCATCACATCTTGCTTGTTGCAGTACCTCCTCAAAAATCTACTTCAGCTTTGTCATTTTTTTTTAAAAAAGCAATAAAATCCTTCTGCCTGAACAGGGTTCATTTTTTCAGCTGCAACATATTCAGCTGAATCAAATGATACATTATAAACAATAATCTCATAGAACAGTGTAAAAGTTATACCACCATTTCTGTTTACAACTCCGGCAAGCTAGATATTCCTGTGTAGTTTCTTATTCTGACCTTTTAATGGTGACAGGCGTATTGAATAATTACCTAAAGGAAGAGGTCTTTTTAATATAATTTTATAGGCATCCTACAGTGAAGCAATTTTTCACAGACTCTTCAGTTTCATCACTATATAAAGAAGTCATCAATAATTCTATAAACTTGGACTGAAAACAAAGAGTCACACATAACTTTAAGTACAATCAGAATATTTATTATTATACATTATTCTAAGAAAAAGGTTTCATTTAACATTAAAGGTACTAAAATTTTTGCAACATAATAATCATAAGAAATTATCTGTTTCCAAAGACGCTAGAAAGTTCACCTTAAATGAGTGATAAGCATACCAGTTACAAAACTCTTGATTACTACAGTTTTATCTTATAAGCAGAAAGAAAATGAACATTCATGTAATGAAATCACATACCACAACTGATGTACTGTAATAGCGTATGATAATTTCTACTCATGCAAAAGCATTGGCTTATACAAACTTTACCCAATTGCTAGACTTAGAGACTATATCTCATTTACCAAAAATCTCACAGTGAATACATTTACCAAAAAGGAGAAAGAATTCTGAATTTAAGAAAATTTACTATCCTTATTGCTGACTGGAAATACCTTATGGACTTTTTGTGGAAAACAGAAAAATACACATCATCCACAAGTACTAGCATTCCTAAAACAGACATTGTCCATCATTAGAAAAAATACCTTTTTTTTTCAAATGCTACTGTTTTGAAAGTAGAAATGTTCTTGTAAGTTATTTGTCCAATCAGTTATGAAAACAATGGCATATAATTTGCTTCTAGATTATGACTAGCTAATAAGAATATGTTATCTGCTGAGAGTAGGTAAAATCAGAATGGACAAGTGCTGTCAGGAGACGAGATGGTGTTGTGACATCTTATCCTTTTCCTAGAATACAGTAATGAAATTAAGTTTTAAGAACACCTAGAGACTAATTTAATAAACAGCTCAAAACAAAAATAATGATTCTGACTTTCTCCCCCTCTTCTCTACATCCCTCCAAGGTCAGTCTAAGAATATTTTGCAGTATTTATTTATTGTGTACATGATTTTAAATATATTCCTATGCTTCCTTTAAACAGCAGTCATAAGCACAGTTATTATTATTATTGCATGTACTTAAGATTATACCTTTGGATGCAATACAGTGGCATTTCAGTATGTTTGTTAATTTATTCCAGGAGGTGTGATGAGTACCAAAAATGATCAGTGCCAAACAAAATTTTCCCATAAGGAATAATGTAGTGAGTCACAGGGCAGCCAACACTGACAAGTTCTAGCTTCTGCATTGAGTACCAAACAAATGATGAATATCGGGACAAAATGTTCATGTCAAAATGTTTGAATGTCAAATTCCATGAGTTTCAAAGTACTTGAGTACCCAGGTACCACTATAATATTTAGTTCTATGTAAGCCTAAATAGACCAAAATGTATCGCAAGGCTTTCTCACATATGTTGCATAAACAAGTTCATTTTACTTTTTTAAAATTCTGTTTTATCCCAGATGTATTTTAATTATATAATTTTTCATTATGATTTCAGATCTTTGGGGGTTTTGTTCTTTTTTAAAAAAAAAAGTAGTGATGGTTAAGTTCATTAATTTTATCACTTCTTTCACTTTTTCTAATTCATGCCAATTGGTTACATTTCTGACAAAGCTTATATTTCTTACTTAAATACCACATCTTTCCACAAACTGTTTCATTCTAGCCAATTTTATTTAATTTCTATGCTCATCTTAAGTTTTCTTTTTGTTTCCCTATGCCATTTATTCCTTCTTTTACTTTGTGCTTCCTGAATAACACAAAAAAATTAAGTATTGTAAAATGAAATTAGGAAAGTTTTTAAGCACCTGCCCTTTCAATCTTTCAAGAAATACAATGCCTCCTGTAGAATATTATTCAGAGATTTTCCAATAATATTACTGGTAAACTTCTATTCCTGCACTGTAGAGAGCATCCTGATGGGCAACATTACAACCTGGTTTGAGAACAGCACCATGCAAAACAGACAAGCAATACAGAGGGTGATATGTTCAGCTGAGCGCATCATCCACATCTAACTCCCTGAGCCGCACTCCATCTACAACAAACGCTGCCGAACCAAAGCTATGAAGATAGCGAAAGACCCCAGCCATCCCAACAACAGACTGTTTTCCACAATGTGATCAGGAAAGCGTTTTCGCTCCCTGAAGGCAAACACAGAAAGAATGAGGAAAAGCTTCTTTCCACAAGCAATACGAACACTTAATCAGAAACCACAAGAACCATGACTGTATCTAACTCCCACCTTCCCAACTACCCGTAACTATTTTTCTAACCCCACCCTCCCTTCCTACCTTAACTTACCCACGGTTGTGTAAGCATTTCACTGCATATCGTACCATGTATGACTGAGTATGTGACCAATAAATTTGAAATTGAAACTGAAATTGAACTGGTGGTATGACAGAATGGCTTTGCCCTAAACAGGAATAGCATACAGGGTTAATTGTGAAGTTGTTAGAAGCACTGAGTTAATGGGACTACTCTAAATTCATTTCATGAATTCTTTAGCATTATTGTCTTT
Organism: Myanophis thanlyinensis; assembly: GCA_017656035.1. Classification (NCBI taxonomy): domain Eukaryota; kingdom Metazoa; phylum Chordata; class Lepidosauria; order Squamata; family Homalopsidae; genus Myanophis; species Myanophis thanlyinensis. Next base: position 7,901 of record JAEANM010019677.1, on the reverse strand, counting down.
TTGGATTAAGGTTAAGCCTGGGTGAATATAAACCCTGTTAATCCACAAGAGAAATCCCAAATCAATGTCTTCTTCGTTTTTCTGTACTTTCAGCATGATAGACAGAATAAAGAATAGGAGAAAAAAAAAGACATTTATAATACTCATCATAAAACCATGAAAAGAAATTCACATGAAGCAGGTTATATTCATTTTTTTTTCTTAACAGACAAAAGCAAAAAAAATAAAAAAGCCAAAAACAGCTTTACTGGTAAATCTATAGCATAGTGATTTTACTCTGGATCTTTAGAGAATTGATGCTGTAGAATTCAAATGAAATGCTATTCTTTGAAGGCAAACAAACTTCAATTGCTGTTCAAACAATTTTAGAAGAACTGATCAAATTTATAAACACTTGCAATATCCATTTCCTATACATTAGGAGAAAGAAAAATAATAATAATGATAACCTGATGTAATTTTTCTCTGCTATAAATTCATGAACAGCTTTTTTCAAGCCTCTCTTGGCTTGGGCTGTCCATATCATAATGTTGTTTTTGACCTGACAACAAAGCTAATATTATTGTTTGATATCATCACAATTCAAATAAAATACAACTGTGAAAAGTAAGCTGACAGCTTTCACAGGCACAGTTTTCACATCATGGAATCAGTTTTCAAGCTTGTACAATGAACCAGCTTCCAATAGTTTGCTGGATACAATTAAAAGCGCTGTTTAAAAAAAAAAAACTTTTAAAAGGTCTCTCTTAAATCTTCCCCTCAATACAGAACCAATCTGTCTATTCACTAAGAATCCAAACCAACAGTGCATGTGCATTGAAACCTATGGAGGGTTGTCTATGCTGAGCTTCCATAAATGCCAGGCGTCACATGGGGAAGTCTATAGGGAAAATTTTCATCAAAGTGAATGGGTTCCCCGAGGCTTCTTGCAGCTTCATTCAGTACAAATCTCAGATGAGTACAGGATAATACAAATGGGATATGGTACTCAAGCTTTATCCTTTGCCTTTTCTAAGGCAAAATGAGTAGAGATCCTATCGCTAAAATGCCAAAAGCATATTAGAACAAGAACACCAACAAAATGTGCCTCTGCAATTCAATCCTGATTCTATTTGAATTGAAGATTCAAAGAAGGCATGATTTTATTTCATGTGAGATTCAAAGGCAAAACTTATTTTGAGTTATTGCAGAATTGGATTAAAAATAGTCATTCACAGAATATAATGGACAAGTTACAAAATGGCTAAACCTACTTCAGCTTTTGGGGCAAAATGAGACACAGAAAGTGATAGAACCCCTTAGAAGGCAAAAATGATGTCACAATTTTTCAAAAGCAAAAATTTCTGGAATACTTCACAGCATTCCTTTTGAGGCAGAGCCAGAAAACATTATGGACAATAAGATGGATATAGTCTTACAATTAAAATTGTTTTGGTTACCATGATATAACGTTGGTTGCCACAATATAAAAAAGACGTTTAGAAAGAGTGCAGAGAATGCCAACAAAGATGATTAGGGGACTGGATGCTAAAATATATGAAGAATAGTTGTAGGAATTGCATACAGTCTAGTTCAGTGGTGGCGAACCTTTTACTTACCGAGTGCCGAAAAGTACATGCTTTGCGTGCAGCATCCGCATTTGTGTGCAGCTCTCCCACGTCCACTTCATGTGCAACTGCACCACCTGTGCATACATGCAGTTTTTGCATGTGCAATTCACATGCACTGTGCACAGGCACTTATGCACATATGATCAATCACATGTGCATGCGCAGGAGAGCTCAAAGAACACCTGGATTTCCTGCTTCAATTGTGCACATGCACAGCGGACACCTGAAGACCAGCTGGGTCTCTGCAATCGCACGTGCGGGCATGCGCAATTGCATGTACATGTTCAGCTGGACATAAGTTGGCCGACAGCTTGTGTGCCCAGCAAGATGGCTCTGCGTGCCATGTGTGGCACCCGTGCTATAGGTTCGCCATCATGGGTCTAGTTTAATGAAAGAAGGACTGAGGTGACATAATAGACATATCCAATAGCTATAGGACTGCCACAAAGAATAGTGGGCCAACATATTCTCCAAGGCATCTGAGAGAAGACAAGAAGCAATGGATGCAAACTAATCTAGGAGAGAACCAAACTAGAACCAAGAAATTCCTGAAAGTGAGAACAATTAATCAGGGGAACAACTTGCCTCCAGAAGTTGTGGGTGCTCCAACACTGGATATTTTAAAGAAGAGATTGGACAACCATTTTTCTGAAATGATATAGGGTTTCCTGTTGGGCAGGGAGTTGGACTAGAAGACCTCCAAGGTCCCTTCCAATTCTCTTATTCCATTATCCAGAATGAGCCTATGTTGTGATTTTATACTTGCTTTTCTTGACAAGATGTTGAAGAACAAACTTGTTTGATTGTCCGCTTTTCTGCCTCTGGTAACTAGGTTTTTGGGAATGCCATGAGGATTGGCATAACTTGTTGACAAGTTTGTTCCCTCAACACTGGGTTTAAGGGAGTGTATGTTAGTTAATCTAACTTTTGTGGAAGAGGACCTGAATAAATGCCTATCACCATGCCTTAGAGGGGTAATATGTATTCCTCCAAACAAACAGGGAGGAGTCTGTAGGACAGCTTGTGAGCAAAGTTGGCCCTTTCTGGGAAAGGGTCTGTGATCATTTGCTGCAGCAAACTCGTCATGGTCAATTCACTGCAGGATAAGAGTTACACTAATATAAAAAAATTGTGGAATAGAAATTAAAGAAAGCATGCAAAAGAAGAGACAGAATGAAATGTGAATTATAAAAATAAAAATGATTTTTATTTATTTTAAATAATTGAATTGAATTGTTAAATTGCCCTGTGGCAAGTTGCCCCATAGTGAGTTGGCTGTGGTGAGTTGGCCGTGGCAAGCTGGCCATGGCCAACAGTGAGTTGGCTGCAGCAAATTGTCGCGTTCCATCTGGGAAAGCCTGCCTCATCATCAGGACTCATTTGTGTCAGAATGGTGGCTTGCAGGCAATAATCTATGCAAGTGTAGTGAAATTAGTAAAAGAAAGCTTGCCCAGTGACATACAAAGCCACTGATATGAGTAAACCACAGAGAATGAAAATGGCACATGATACTATTTTTGCCATCTTTTAGTCTTAAAAAGAGGAAACATCTAGGCAAGGTCTATTGTTCTGGCAACTATTAACTCTATGCTGAAAAACAACACTGCTGCAATCACACAGAAGAATCTTTCTTCCAAAAAGAAAGTTTTACCCAAGGCTGTATACCAGAATGTATAATCTTGAGCCTCTGTTGAGTGACCAGAGTTGAACTCCCAGAATTAGCATAGAAGTGTAATGTTTCACGGGCACAAGAAAGAGCAAAGTCGAAGACTTCTAAGGGCCATATGAAAGTAGTTAAGGACCGAGAAATTGAATGCCACTTAAAACAATGTTACCTTGCCATTCTCAAGCCCACTATACCACTCTTGCTCTGTATTCCTGATATATGGAAGTAGAACTGAAGATTGTCTGTAACAGCTGCAGAAGTGGCAGAAAAGAATCAAACTTGTGAAGCACTTCAAAAATCTACTAAGTGGTTTGATAGCATTAGTTTCCACTTGCAGTTTCATGCCATTTACACATCGCCCTTGACGGGGTGATCTGATTGAAGCTTTGTCTAATTTTAGTACCCTTAAAAGCTTTGCACAGTACTATTAGAAAAGACATTGAACTGGGGACGAGAGTTTGCTTGCTTTAAATCAGATGCTTGCTTCAAATTAGTGTTTCGGTACAGTGGATTAGATGCTGCAGTCTCCAAGTGCCCTTTGATTAAAATATTGAGAGGTATACTTCACCTCAACATATGCATAGCATTGTTAGAAATCTATTTGCTTTCTGGATTTTCTTTATTTGAAAAGCAGAAAAAGTTTATTTACTGGGACAAGAAGAATTACTGAATAATCATTTCATAATGCTTTTGAAGACCACGTGACTGTGTTGATGGAAAAGTTGCAGAATCCAGCCATCTAGTAACAGATGACTGCCATTTTCTAAAAATAAAACAAGGCAGTCTTATTCACAGTGCTTAGCATACTAAATCAGCACTGTGGTCTACATCATCAAGGAAACTAATGCTAAAATACATCCCAATTATTGTAAAGTAGACCAGAACGTGAGATTAAAGATCAAATGCAGGCCTAGCCCTATCATTAGATTGGACAAAGCAGCCATTTTAGGATACAGTGTAATGACATTATAAAAAGACAGCAAATGGCCAATCATTTGATTTATTATTATTATATTTTTACAGTCAAAGAGAAGAGATATTTATGAAATTATTTTCCTCAAGTGTTTGACTTGGAAATCAATGGACACTTTTTAGTATTTGTTGCATCACTTCAAGCAGTTACATTCTTTTCTTCAAACTTATATAGGATGAACCATTTTTCTGAAAACTTTTTTGTTTGCTTGGTTTAGACATGGTGTTAAATATTTGTGATTCATCCATAGATAATTTACTTTCAGTTAAATGTCCACCATGCCATGGACCCAGATATGTGGATTTTAATAAATCATTTCTCAGCAACCTTATAAAAAGGGAAAACTTTTTGGACAAAAATTGTGGGGTCTTTGAGAAGATGGGCATACTTACAGCAGGGAGATGGATTTAATGCAAAGATGAATCAATTACAACCCCGAGGATCCTGTCAACTTTGACACTTTTTGTCAAGAGTCAAAGGAAAAAACACTTTGTACATAACAGGACAAGACCATGTGTTAATTGGCTTGATACGATCTGCCCAACCAGGGTCTAACTCAGAGCAGATCTGATTCAACTAACTGTCATATGCCTAGAGTAGTCCTAACATAAACTGACCAGGGCAACTGACCAGTTATCCATGATGCAATAAGAGTAGAAAAATAACTCTGTTTTCCTGTTGCTTCTTGCCATGATATAATCCATAATATGGGCTCTCATATATACTGGTTGACTTTGTCCTACATGTTTCTCCAACAGACTGCAACAGACTTCTCCTCTGTTGTTCCATCTCCTGAAGCTACTCCTAAAGCTATTCAGAAAACCAGGGAATCTGAGTTTGCAAAACAGGGAGAGGCTGCATAGGAGCTATCTTATCTATCATATCACTTTCTCAACCCAGATAACACATTGCATGAATTACCAACCAGGAAAACAAAATCCAAGCTCCCTTTCAAGCTCATTTTGGTCCATAAACCATTTGTTTAATTTGGTCCTACTTCCTGTATGATAGGAGACAAAGAAGCAGTAGCAACAAACTAAAAAGCTACCAGAGATCTGACCATGACAAATCCTTATTCCTTTACATTCATATCATATCCTTTACATTCAGATTACATCCCAATTACCCTCAAATTAAAAATCATTCTATAACTTGAGTCAGGTTCAAGATTTTAGACTTTATGCCATGTAGAAATCTGACTTTCTATTCTAAGCAAAAATACAATAACTACTGAAGAAATGCATAATGACATGATAAGCCACGGTGGTGCAGTGGTTAGAATGCAGTACTGCAGGCTACTTCTGATGACTGCTGGCTGCCAGCAATTTGGCAGATTGAATCTCATCAGGCTCAAGTTGACTCAGTCTTTCATCCTTCTAAGTTGGGTAAAATGAGCACCAAGATTGTTGGGGGCAATATTCTGACACTGTTAATCGCTTAGAGAGGGCTGTAAGAGCACTGTGAAGTGGTATATAAGTCTAAGTGCTATTGCTATTGTTACTGTGTTTCTTCAAAAAGATGACCCACCTTGAAAAGAAGCCCTATCATGTTTTTTAGTGCATGCAATCAAATTAATCCCTATCTACAAAATTATCTCTAATTAATTAATTAAAATTTTAAATTTTATACTTAATTTGTTTTTAAATTGTGGGTTTTGTTTTTAATTAATTCTTAAATTGTATTTTAAAACGTTATTTTAAATTAGCCGTCATTTAATTATTTTAATTGATTTTAATTGTATCTTGTATTTTCTACTCTGTGTTTTTTATCGGCTGTAAACCACCCCGAGTCCTTAGGGAGAGGGGGCGGTATATAAATTTGATTAAATAAATAAATAATAAATAATGAAACCCCATCCACCAGTGGGGGTGGGGCAAGGCACACAGGTAAAAAATTCAGGGGGTGGGCCAAGGCACACAGGTAAAAAATAAGCTAGAGTGGGGGTGGGAGTTTGGAGCTGCCCTACTTACCAGGCCTCGCACACCCCAACACCTGCATCATCATCTTTTGCAACCTTCTGAGGCCACTTGCTGCCACTCACATGCATTACCCAGGCCTTCATTTTGCTGTCAGAGCTTCCAGAAATCCTCCACAGCTGCAAAACAGGCTGTGGATGGAAGCATGTGGCATCCCCAGCCTTTGATTTGGCATCAGAAGCCTTTGGGCAAGCCCTTTGAAGCTGATAATAGCACTCTGGAGCAATCTGGAGCTCTGTTAGCAGCTGCAGAGGGCTTTCTGGAAGGCATCTGGAGCTGATAATAGAGCTCTGGATTGGTCTGGAGTGCTGTTATAAGCTGTTATAGGCTTTCCAGAAGGCTTCTGAAGGCAAAATGGAGGCCGGAGCAATGTATGCAAGTGGAGGCAAGCAGTTGCAGAAGAAGCAGGCCAGCAGCAGGCTCCTGCTCGGTGGGACTGTTGGTGCAACCACTGCGAGGTGAGTCAATAATTAGAACCCTCCAAAAAGAAGCCCTAGCCATTGGGAGGGGTTCAAAAGAAAATAAGACCAGGGCTTGTTTTTGGAGAAACATGGTACATCTGGATGATGTTAATGTGTGAATACTACTTTATAAAATATGTGACTATATGAGAAAATTTTATAGCAGCTGTACAATAGATAATATTTCTGAAGAACACTTGAGTGAACATCAGTAAAACAATAATGTCCATGAAATGCCCAGTAGAGTGGGAAGCAATTCTCAGATAACGTAGATTGAATTTCTTTGTAACAGTTTATGTTAAATCTAGTTAAGATATGTTCATAAGTAAGGAAATACATTTCTCACAATACAGCAATTTGGGCAGCATAGTATGTGATTACTATAATATGAAAAGGACATACATATTTTATCAACTTGGATGTAAATTTCAAAAAAGGAAGCACCAGATCATTGTCCTTTGTGTGGTATAAATGTGAATTTTAATTTATTGTTTCACAGACCACTAATTTTTGATTATAATTGTTTAGTTAATGTTAAATATCTTACCTACCATTGAGTGAATAAGAGCATTTATTGAGACAGGATATTTCTATATCCATATCTATACCTCTTTTTGAGAGCAATAATCAATAATTCTAACTTTCTTCTAATTAGTTAGATCACATAGGCAAATACAGAATCCAAACAAGCCTTAGAAAAAGGTTTAGAAGTCATATTTTTCTAATTCACCACATGAATTCTACTTTACATAATAGAATAAATAGTAATATAACACATTCTGCCAAAGTTCATTACGCCATATAATTTAACATGCAATAAATTATTAGTGTAAGTACTTAATAGTACATTGTGCTTATCAAATAAATGAGAAAACCACATTAGGTGATCCATTGCACAAAGAAAAATATTAAAATTTCCCTGTTAATTCAAGATAATAATGCCTTAAAAAACATACTTGTTTTATAATGAAATTTCCTTTATAAAGAAACTGAAAGGGTAGAGTTTCACATCTATACAGAGAGAATTGAGGACAGCCAAGAAGATTATAGGAAGCTCACTTTCCTTTATTCAGGATACTTCTTATAAATGCTATGTGCTTAGAGCTCAAAGCATCATTAGATACCCCACACATCCACCATAGGGTGACCATATTTTGATTTCCAAAAAAGAGGACAATCGAAAAAAAAATCCGAAAAAAAATAAAAAAAATAAAT
>JAEANM010019676.1:0-12299 GCA_017656035.1 Myanophis thanlyinensis | reverse complement strand
CATTGAGAGAAGTTGGATGTGGTTTCTTAGGAACTGGGACAATGATGGACTCTTTGAGGCATGTGGGAATTGTTGATCAGACAAATGCAATTTTATCCATGAATATAACAGTTGCATCAATGGCTCAAGACTGCAAGAGTGAAAATGTCATTGGGGGGAGGAACTAACAGAATTAAAACATCAAAAAGCACAACTTCAATAGCTTTCATGAAAAAATACATCACCTAAGCAACAAGAAGCCTATCACCCTAAAATGCCAGAGACATTGTTCTCATATAAAAACCAGAAAGGAATACAACTCCAAAGTGCTATAGTAGTCTATCCACCCATATTTATGTGGGCACTTTTTTACACTCACCCATTTGCATGCATATTTCTCCAATTGCCCAAGTTGCATTGTTGCATACAGAAATGAATTCTGGATTCAGGTTGGTCCCTAAGATAGGCATGAATTCAGCTAAAGAGAAAATAAATTTATTCAGCATTGATTATCAACACAATAAAGAACATTCATGCTGCAACTAATCATTAAGATTCTGTACAGAAAAAAATTGACAATCTTATCACTTTTAGGCCATTCAATCTTACAAGATTGGTAGATTGGTAAAGTAGATCTGGATCTGGACTGGCAAAATTCAGATGTCTCATTAATTTGTCTTTTAAGAAAACCTAGCCTTAGTTTTAAAAGATCAATACAGAACACTTACATTTGAACTCCTCCTATATTCAAGTGCAACATTAGAAGTAGCATTTATAATATTTGGATCACTGATTTTCTAGCACTCATCTGGAAGCAGTAAATTTTTAAAATCATTTTTGCCAAACACAATAAAATGGGTTGGTATAAAGGGCTTTGTAACAACTGTCTTTAACATTTCCATTTAAAGTTTCAAATGTGTAATAACTTCAGCGATCATCTTTATCAAAGTTTTAGCCACTGATTTGGCAGGCTCCCCTTCTTCAGTATTATAGTACTTGTTAAAAGCTAATATGACTGAGCTGATCAAATCATCCCTTTCTTTAATCTGTTAATCTGCTTCTACGCATTAGCAGCACAAAACCCAGAAAAGTTGTGTATCTGCCATCTTTGAGTCCTTAGTCCACACAAAACTGGCTGGGAAAAAAAGTTATCGTTTTCTTTTTAATAGTTTTTCTCACTAAAGCTGGAAACTCTCTAACTAGTTGTTAACATACTGCATTCAATGGAACTTTCTTTTATCTAATGGGAGCTTCTTTTAAGTGGAATAGAAAGGAAAATATCTGGAATTTGTACATTTCAAAATGTCCCAATAACTATAAATTGGGACGGGCAAAGAAAATGCCAAAGGTCATCTTTTATCAGGAACATAGGAAACATAAACCAGATACAAGTTAAGGTTAGCAGATACAAGTCAAGGTGACCTCTCCTACCAATGTATCTTTCTTACTTAAAAAGCATCAATACTGAAACCGCTACTACCATAATAAATACCTGAAGGCCTCGGGAAAAGAGAACCTACCTATGCATGGTTTGACGTGCATAAAACAGGCTTTGGTAAGATCTCCCAGGAGTGCAAAGGAACTTTGCCGAACCTCTGGCATAGTATCCTATAAGCAGGAGAAGTATGAGAAAAGAAAGTTCTATTTATTATTTTAATCACAGTATTGTGTAAAAAAGTGAACCAAACTATAAAAGCATAAGATCTAATACGATGTATAAACCAATATGTGAATTTATCAGCTACATGGTTAAACTTTATTTCAAACACAAAAATAGGATTACCTGTGTCAGCTTTGCTTATCTGATTAATTTTTATCAGATAAAAACTTTGACATGTTTATATTAAAAGATGAACTAAGATGAACTAAAATTAGGATAAATAAATTATCTTAGCCTGTAGCTAGCTATTTGAATTCTTTTTTATTATCCAATTTTGTTAAGCTTTTTTGGGATTCACCTAATTATAAAAACATGTACATTTCTAAATTAGTTATTTAATCTACTCCAGTCCCCCCCCTCTGTCATAGTTTTAATATGCTGTCCAAATTATTTTGAAGTGGTAACTATTCCAAATTATTTAAAGCTTCCATTTTTAGAATGTTTTTATAAAGCAAATAATTAAAAGCATGCAATGTAAGATCCTTCCTCTGAACTAATTTAGATTTAGATTTTATTTGATTTATATACTGCCCCCTCTCTCTAGGGACTTGGGGCGGTGAACAGCAGAATAAAAAACAAATACATAAATAACAATTTAAAACCCGTTTAAAATAATTAGATGAAGGCTATCTATTAAAATATCATTATGAAATTTAAATTTCGATAAAAATATTAAACAGTTAAAAATTAAAAATATGAACTATTTAAAATAATTTAGTTAAATTCAATTAAAATTGGATTAAATTTAAATTAAAACCCAAGGTATCAGGCCAGGCCGGCTCGTTGAAATAAATGGGTCTTCAGGGCACGTCGGAAACACCGGAGATCCGTTATAATACGGATCTCCGGAGGGAGTTCATTCCACAGGGAGGGTGCTGCCATAGAGAAGGCCCGTACCCTCGGGGCTGTCAGACGACACCGTCCCGACGATGGAACCCCGAGGAGGCCAACCCTATGGGAGCGCACTGGTCGGCTGGAGGTGGCAACAGGCGGTCCCATAAGTAGACAAAACTACCTACATGCCAGTCTTGCAATAATGCTAATATGTTATATAACAGCTTACTCTTTTTATTGCAGTATTTAGACTAATACTTAATATTCAAGTCTTCTGATTTTTTTTTGAACCCTGAGGAACTATTTTTGGACTAAACAGCCAAACATGTAAAACTTTCACCTACTTGCATGCACTGGAACAGTAGAGTCATTATATTGCTACGGGCCACAAGCTGCTCAACATGACATCCAAGACCTTCAGCTAAACCACTTAGCAGATCAAGAGCAACTATCATGAAGTCTTTATCAGGTGCTTCATACTGATCAGGGTGTTGACTGTACATCTGCGTTGGGAAAAAAATAATAATTTATTGCAAAAAAAAGTAATGTGATTAGACTTCAAGATTTTTTGAGCAGATTGAAAAAAGTAATTCTGCTACTATAAGAGATAAACAGCTTGCAATCATATGCAGCTCCCAGAAGCCCTTCAGAAATTTCCACTGAATTGTAATTCTTGACATCGCAGATAAAAAAATTACAAATCAATAATTATTGTGTATTTTGATTAAATCTAAATAAACTCATATTTGAATTTTCAATTGTTCCACATTGTTCTACAGAATGAAGCACACATCGTCAACCTCTAAACCAAATATAGCCCTTGGACTGAAACACTGTACACCCACACATTAAAACAATAGACTGGCAAATTAAGATTCAGGCAACTAATAGATCAAATGTTTTTTTATCATAAATTAATCTGCTCTGTTAGTTCTTATCCATTAGCAAGCTGTGATGACAAAACAGAAACAAGCTTTGGGAACAAATTTCTCAGGTACTGCTGAGAAAATACTGCCATACCATTGCTTGAGCCAAGGTTTTCTGCACAAGTGTTACACAGCGCTGATAGACTGGTTCACAGTATGGTAGGAAGCCACTTTGCAGAGCGGTCGCTACAGATGACAAACACTGTAGAAATGAATGGACAGTGCATGAAAGATCACGTTGCATGTACATTTCTGTATTTAAATACTGAGATCAGGAATTTGAGATCAAACATGAAATAAATATCAGTTTTCTCTCAAGTTGCTAAAATGACACACCAAGATGTAGCCCCACAGAGAACAGGACCTATAGACAAGGGTAAGACATTTATCTTTAAACAGAGCATCAGCTAAGCCAATTTGTCATGCACAAGAACATTAATCATATCGTTTGAGACACTAAAACAGATTCAAATAATTAGTAGCTGATTAGCTACTTACTTCTAGGAGGGGGAAAAGATCCTTATCCTCATCCTTCAGCTCATTCCATTTCTGGATTAGTGGAGGCATCAGCTTTTGGATATATTCCTGGGAAAAACAAGGCAACTTAGAACCACATTTCATTTGGAACCTTTGCCAGTCCCAGTCCAGAATCTTTAGAACTAAAAATCGTCCAGTACCTTATGGGTTCAAACAGTCTCAATTTTAATTTGTCATATTTGTTTCTGGAATTGGGATTTCTGCTAGAACTCAGGTTAATTGAGTAATATTTACCAGATTTGTAAATGCTAACAATTGCATTGATAGGGGCATCTATTCATGAAAACACAAGTAGCAGACGGAAAAAACAAGATCTGGAGAAATTTCAGTTCTTACACATCTGATTTTTGAGATTTTGATTATAAATAAGAGAAATGATTAAACAGCTGACCAGAAAGGAGCCAAGCAACTGAATGTTACTTTCATTATATATACTTGAAGTAGGAATCTGTAGCATCTTGGTTGTTTCTAAAAACAATAAACCACACACACACACACACACATTACTATTAAAGACCGTTTTGAACTGCAATTCAGAAACATCTTGAAGGCCAGTTTCCTGATGCACTTGATACAGAGGCAGACCATATATTCATCTACAGCAGGGGTGTCAAACTTGATTTCACTGAGGGCAGCATCAGGGTTGTGTTTGACCTGGGGGGCGGGGGGCATGGCCAGAGTGGGTGTGGCCAGCTTGACATCACTTGTGACAGGTGCCTGTGGTGTCCTGAGCGCTCTGCCAGTAAAAATGGACTTCTGGGCTCAGTTTTTGGCTGCAACCATCTCCTGCAACTCTGCCAGCAAAAACAGAGCTTGCAAGAGCCCCACACAGCCCACCAGAGCTCCATTTCACTGGCAGAGGCACCACGGGTGGGTCCTTTGCTCTTTCCAGGGCGGTCCCACAGGCCAAATCTAAGTACCCCGCAGGTCGGACTCCCCCCTCCCCCCGGGCCTTTACACCGCTGGTCTACAGGTAGTTCTCAACCTACGATTCATTCAGCTATTTTTTGTACATACCGTGTACTCTCCCTGACATGCACCACTCAACACACTGCCTTGTGCACTCTCTCCAATTTGTGTTGCAACACTCACACTCCCTCACCTTCCAACTCACCTTCCAACCCACGTCTTGCATACCTGTTTGTGCACCCTCAGACACCTTCCTCAACCCACATTGCACCTCTTATACATGCTCTCAGACCCTCATATAATTTCTCCATCTTGCGTCCCTCTTAACACTGTGTCTCCAACCCTCTCTGCAATTTTATGTACTCTCCCTGACTCCTTTCCATATCTCCTGGGTCCCTCCTTCATCTGGTAGCAACCACTCACCTGCCTGCCTGGGACTTGCCACTCTCTGCTAGCTTCTCTGTTACGTTTCACTGTGGAAAGCTGGCAGGAAATTGCCTCACCTAATGACTATGGGCTTCAGTTAACGATGCCAACCTTCAGGGGTGCTATCCCTAAATGATGCAGTGATTATTACAATCTCATCACTTAACAATGGAAATGCCTGAATGATCTGCAATAGACAGGAATGATTTCCAACTTCCACTTATTTAATATTGGCAATAACATTGCTCTTTTCTTGCTCTAAACTCACCATAACTAAAAAGAAGCTAATCATAACTATTAAAGGGAGGTTGTTTTCTGTTTTTGTTTTGATGTGGAAGAACTCTGAAATTCATTCTATCTTGGTGTCCCAAAAGATTCTTTGACTCAAGGGTTTTTTTCCCCTAAATATTTACCTGTTACTTCAGAATATGAATAATTCTGGTCTATTCTATCTTAGAACTTGGGCTACCTTGAAATCCTTTAACTGAAGATGCCAAGACCAAGTGTGGGATTTCCTGCACACAGGGTAAGATCTCTTTCATTGAGCTAACCCTTGCCATCAAGTTCTTCAGTCACTAGGAAATCTCCTAGTGTCAAGAGCACCAACATTCATGAACTGACTGCTTTTCTTTTCCAGAAATCCCGTCTGTGGGACATTAGCATTAAGGAAACAGGTTTGATGGAAATCCAACAACTGAAAAAGAGGCGCCCCACTATAGTTTACAGTCTTTTGTTGGAATCAGATCCTTATCTATACTACCATCAAACTTATTATGGAAGAACATTTAATTTAAGGATTTCTGTTTTAAAGAAAACATATAAGTGGCAGATCCCTTTCCCCCTAATGTTATTCTATTGAGTTGAAAATAACAACAAAAATTCACAACCTGGATTTGCCTATATTCAAGAATCCTGGCACTAATAACAAGTGGGAAGAAATAGGGAGACAGTTCAACTAACCACAGTCATTGAATGCTAGCAGTTTCTGCTAACACTGCTGCCCATAGGAAAAAATGTACTAACCGGCTGATTGAGGTGGTGTCCAACAGAGTCAGCCAGAGTGCCAATTGCATCATACAGGATCAGCAAATTCTTGTGCTGGTATTTTCCAAAAGCAAAAACCAAAGTATCCAGAATGAAACTGAGATATGGGACCAATTCTGTGCAAGCTTCTTCCTCAAGGGTGGCAAAAGCACTAAAAAAAAGAAAAGACAATAAGTCAAAGGATAACAGCACCAGGAAATGGACAGATAGAAACGAAAAGTCAATCCAACTCTTGTTTCAGTTTGGATAAAAAATTAGTTTTATTGTGCTAGCCTAATTACTATTTTTGATCTGAAATATAAAGGCATTTCTCTGGATCAGACAGTACGAATCCATGATTCATCATGTAATAGAATTCAATCATTAAATTCTTCATCATATCCAAAGAAAGCCTCAAGATAACAGTAGAAAGCCTTACAGGAGGATTTCTGTAGCAAAGACATGCTTCAGGATATGGGTGGCCAGCCCACACAAACCACATATTCTGGATTCAGGCTGGCAATATAATAATTATTGTTCTCCTATTGTTTCTTTCTCAGGATTGTAATAGTCAGGCAAAGTGAGGCTACGCCCTTCCAAGAACTCAATGTCAAACTGCTACTTGCACAATGGCGAATAGAAGTCATGATCTCAAACCAAACTGTCAGGAATAAAGGGTATTTGAACATGTAATAACATGTGTTTCCCAAAAATCCATTCATGTTACAGATCCTAGTTTTATTCAAGGCTACAGATAGAAGCTCAAGGTTTCCAGATATCTTTCTTAAGCATTTTTTAAGCTCCCTATCAAGCCTAGGAGATAACAAATAATCTGCTAGGGCTCTATAAAGTCATTTCTACATTTGAGCAGAGAGAACTATGGGTGGTAAAGGATCATCAATGTTTTATTTGTACTTTAATTATTAGCCACTTTGATTACGAATTAAAACACAAGAAATAGATAAATAAGTAAATAAATAAGAACGCATATTTGTGCCGATAAAGAAAAAAAACAACTCAAGTCTCCAATGCTGTCCTTCAGATAACAGGAGCAGATTACCTGCAAGCAGCCTCCTGCACTCTTTTATTACTGTCAAGAATCCTTTTGAGCAACTCTGTCATCAGAGGCTTGAGATACATGTCTGGGGGTTGGCTTACAACCCAATGTGCATAGCGGCTCAGGGTCCAGCAGGCAATGGAACGCACCAGGGCCTTCTTGTCAGACAGACATTGGATCAAGTGGGGAATCAGCTCAGGAAGATAAGGAACCATGCCCTGCATGCAGCCTAGAAATGCAAAAGATAGTTTCAGCATGATCTAGACGTACTCAGGTAAACTTATTAAAACTGTCAATTCTATGCTTTTTTTAAAAGTGATGACTAATGTCCTTGTCCCTCAGAAGAAAGAATTTCTGGTTTAAGTTAATAACTTCAAGATTTACCTTCAGCAATCGCCCCTAGGACAAGGATTCCAGACTCCTTGATAACCCACTCAGGATGAAAAAGCAGCCCTTTGAGTAGTGGGAGCAGATGCGGGAGGAGTTCATCTCGAAAGACATTGGCCAACACATCAAGGGCAGCAGCTGAACACTTCCCTGCAAAAGAAATGGGCCGTGTGACAGAAATGACACAAATTCTGAAAGGAGACAAACTTTTCACATCAATAAGTACAGAGCATCTGTGCTAAACCATGTTATGTCAGAAACTCATTTATTATTTCAACGGTATGTGTTGGAAAATTAAGTATATGCTCTTCTCAAGTCCCTGCCAAGATGATGTAAAATTAAGAGTTAAAAAGGGGCAGCCACAAAGAACAGTAATAACTGGTTCCCAGTAAAACTTGTTTTCTATATCTAATTATCATCCAATTCCATATAACAGCAAAGTACAAAACGCATTAACCATTTCACCTACGCAGGGCTACAATTTCAATTTTAAAAAAGGTCATAGTATAGCACTCTCTCCATTTGATTCATGTACACTACTTCCCAGGATCCATCTCCATGGCATTTTACTCCTCTCGATCCCTAGAGCACAGTTTAATACTAATCCCCCTACGCACTCAGATTCCAGTCAGATAGTGTGTCATCGTCATCATCCTCATCCTCTCCATCTTCCTCATCCTGTAACCGCTCCTCTTCATGCTGCAGCGTAACTGTGCGTGATTTATGAAAACGAGGTTTGATATCTTGTTCACTATCTGGGATGGCTTCATCCTCCTCCACATCACCCTGCAAGTGAAAGAAAAGAGCCTATGGAATCCCATTCCTATAGGGAAACTCTGTTGCTAGGAAAGCAAAACACTGTATAGTATTCCAGTGGTTCTTCAATGAAGGACCTGAATTATTCTCTGAAACCCACATGGTTACTCTCTGTCTAAAATAAATTCAGGTAAGAAACCAACGAAGACCATGTTCACTTGCAGCCATCTGTATTTGACTGGTGAGAAGTCAATTTATGAAAATACTTCAAAATGCTGACTTAAACTTTGATAGAGTGAAGTAAGCTACAAGCTTCTCAAGCGGCTTCAGACAATGCTTCTATGGATCAGACAGTACGAATATAACAACCCATCACTGCTGTCAGGTTGAAGGTCATGCATCATTTCCATAAATGCATTTGCTCAGCCTTTTCTTTGCATTTACAAATATGTAATAACCTGTGGCAAAGGCAAAAGAGGCAAAAATCCATACCATCTGACTTGTTGCTGATAACTTTTTTGGGTTACCTGATATATAAACTACAAGTGCCAGTTTGGTGTAGTAATTAAGGCACAAGGCTAGAAACCTGGAGACCAGGAGTTCTGATCCTGCCCTAGATAATAAGTCAGCTAGGTACTGGGTGTCACTCTTTTTCAACCCTTGGAAGGAGGCAATGGCAAGCCACTTCTGGAAAAATCTTGCCAAGAAAACTACAAGGATTAGTCCAGGAGTCAAAACTGACATGAAGGAACCAGTATATATATGTGTATACAGTGTTTTGTGTGTGTGTGCGTGTGTATTATATTTTTCGTGAAAATGTACTTTTTCAGTTTCATACAAATGAGTGTCTACTATCTTTTTTCCATTACACCAGGATGCATGTTCAGTAACAATGGCATAAAAAACAATGAAGCAGTATTGAAGCTACTACACAACACAGAATAATATCATTTTAATTAACTTGGCTTAGTAAAGAACTATGAGTGGTGATAAGTCAGACAAGAAAAAAATATCAAGAAACTAAGTAATATAGTATTCCTAAATTTTTTGGATGGTCAAAGTATTACCTTCAGCAATATGATGTCAATTTCTGAATATTTCATGCCCTTCACCAAAATAGGAATCAATCTGTTAAGAAAATGAGATAGATTAGTTTATCAGGTGAAATCTTGACCCAGAACAATACGGATAACAGCAGCTTTGACAAATAGGAATGAAAATGTATGATTTGCATTTCAATAGTGTCTGAGAGTTCAAAACTTTTTGAACTATTTTTAAAGGTAAGGAAGTATTCACACAAGATATCATGGCCTCTGTTGTTAGGCAAGCAAATACAGTATGTAATAGTAAATTCACAACCATTTTTTCACCATGGACTCCTTTTAAATAACTTTTGTGGCCACAGACCATGGCCATGGACCCCCGACTTAACTCAAGATTTAAATAATATTTCTTCAAGACTTTGCGGACCCCCAGTGATGACATCACGGAGCCCCAGGGGTCTGCACACCACAGGTTAAAAACAACTGTCCTAGGGCAAGACCAGATCTAGTGGGTTAAAGCTACAAAGACAGTGGTTCAAGCCAGATATCAGAAATGCTTTATAAATGCAAGAACCATTAATCAGTTAAATAGACCATCACATTATGTAGTGATTTCTCTTTCATAAAGAGAGCCAATCAGATTCTGCACTGAATAGGGTTTGGTTTTATAATTCTATAATTCTGTAAATTTACAGTACATTCATATTAATATGTCAAATGGTTATAGGAATATAACATACACAGCAATTGATGGGCAATACCCACCAAATGATAATTGGTAATAGCTGGGCAATAGCAATTGATGGACAATTTTTAAATATTTTTCTTCTTTCCAGTTCTGGAAAGAGTAATTAAGTCTTATGCTCAGTCCTATATGAAGCAATCTAAATGACATGCCAAGATATGAAAGTTCAATTTCACTTGCTGAAATCTGAAGATAGATTTGCTTAGAAAAGGGTGGCCAACTGCCTTGTTCCATTATTAATAACTAGTACAATGACAGTTGGCTTGGTGAAGTCTAAAGTTTAGTTTATGGTGAGAGATACTATCCATCTGGAATAAAATAGTTGTGGACCATTCTTCATGAAAATACTCCTTTGGACTGGGATATATATTAATTATTTTCATTTCTATATTCTGGTATTTTATTACATTAGTTTCTCTAAGGAAAGCTCACAAACATATATATTAAGCTATAAGTTTGATATACAGTTTTAAATATAAATTATTCAGCTTAGCTGAAACTCAAATTAGCTTAGTGACATCTAAGTTGTATTCCAACTCCTTTTTTGCACAAAGTTAGTGGAACCATCTACAAACTTTCACAATATAAATATGTCAATCACTTACTACATGAAAACAAAGTTCATGGATCAAAAAGTAAATTGTGCACTACTGCTGCTATTAAATTACTCACTGTACTAGAGGTGAAGACAGCACCTCTTTGCAGATGGGTTGCTCAGCCAATGTCAGCCAGAATTCACATGCTTCCAATGCCACATTTTCATCACTGTCCTGAGTCCTCTCAAGCATATACTGTAATAGACAAAACCACGTGACATAAAATTTGATTCAAGAAACCATTTTTTTGCTTTGTTTGCTGTAAAAAGCAGTACACCTACTCAATTTACACCACCTAGTTTAGTAACCATTCTTAAATATTTTTTTAAAACCCTCCAACATTCATTATGATTACACTAGTAGTAGTATTTACTGACTTGTAAAATTAATTAATTTCTCCTGTTGTAGAATTAAGAGTTGTACTTGAAGGAATATTAGTTTGTGGGTTTTAATTTTGAAGGCTTTTGGGGAGGAAAGAAAACAGAGGATGGAAGTAAATACTTTTCATTTTTGAACAGAGAATACAGATAGTCCTCGACTTGCAACTTTTCATTTAGTGATTGAAGTTACATCTGCACTGAAAAAAGGGGCCTTATGACTGTTTTTCACACTTACAACTGTTGTAGCATTGCCCTGGTCACGTGACCAACATTCAGATACGTGGCAGCTAATTCATATTTCTGAGTGTCCTGGGATCACGTGATAAACTTTTGCAATCTTCCAACAAGCAAAGTCAATGGGGAAGCCAGATTCACTTAACAACCATGTACTAACTTAACAGCTGCAGCAATTCATTGAACAACTGTTGCAAGAAAGGTCGAAAATGGGGCAAAACTAACTTAACAAATGGCTTGCTTAGCAGTACTTTTGGCCTCACTTATGGTTGTTAAGTTGAGGACTACCTGTATTTGGTAGTGACTTGATACATATTTACTTGTGACTTGTCATGTAAGTATAAGTGAGAATGAACCCACAGACCAGTGGAGAAATACAAGTGGCTAGCACACATTATCCCTTTCTCATCTCTGTTCCTCAAAAAACTGGTGAACATATATCAACTTCTAGAATGTTGCACAATGTAGACAAATTTTTAGACTGGATGGTGCAAGGTCATATGTTTCTTGTATTTTTGTTCGTTCAGCTTCTTTGATAATCACTGTAAACTTTATATTTGATAAACAGCAGGATGTACAGTTGTCGGGTAATGATAAATGCTGGGTGACACTCAAAACGTTGTAGCATGTCACCTCTAATATGCATGTGGTAGTTTTGTTATTGGTTTAGAGCAGGGGTGGGCAAACTGTTTGACTCGCAGGCCACAATGGTTTCTAAAATTTGACAGATGGGCCGGGCCAGAATAGGATGTGATGCAATGGTGCCATTTCATGAACCCAAAGTAAGAACTGATTTAATCCAGATTT
>JAEANM010019675.1:0-12300 GCA_017656035.1 Myanophis thanlyinensis | reverse complement strand
ATAACCACTCCATCTCATTGACCTTCGACAATGAATACTCTAGTGTCAAGATTGCCTGCTAGCTAACCTAACTAGCATACACACATGCATAGGCATTTAATACCCCCCCCAATACAAAATCTCCATTTGAATCTTGACAGATATAATCTGATTTACAAATTCTCAGTTGTCTGGTTTAGGCAAAATGGTTCATACATAATATTTTTTGCCCTTCAGTGAGCTCATGCTTAAAATCAGAGTACTTGAAGGAGAACCAAATGGGACAGACTGGGCAATATCTCTGCTATTTTGACTCTGCAATTTTGACTGCAATATGGACTTAGATGAGTCATAAAACATTTGGATAAATTTCCTATAAAGAAGGACATTCACTGCCATGGCACTATTGACAAACTGCCATGCAACCTCTGTTAAAAAGAATCTAATAAGCTGAAATAATTTTTTTCTTATGAATTCAAAACCTGTAAGTGCAGTCAAATCAACTATAATTGTTAATTACATTTTTTTCCTGAGGAGAGAAAAGAATTGCTTTGTTATTATATTCACTTTCTTTGTTTTGATTACGATTCACAGGGTTTTTTTCTCTGCTCTTTTCACTTATTTAAGTTTCTTCTGTATATAATAAGAGAAAAAGGAACTGATGACGATTTGATTTACTCAGGCTGCAATTCACAGGAAATATATCTGAGATAAATATATCTGAGATTACATTTCAATTTGATTATTGATTTAAAGATACATGTTACCATTGCTTCAGAAGCACTGGCATTTAAGGAATATTACAGTTTTTGGACACTTTCAGTAATGCAGGGATTTTTCAGATGTTGCCAAATAATTTAGACTCTCTTTGAATTAGTTAGCCTTAGAAGATGATTTGACATTAACCATGGGTATTTACATAACTGAGAAATATAATCAGATACACTAAAATAGTGAAAGACCAAGTTGTGAAATATAATCATTTATGGTCTGTAGAAGATTGCCATTATAGATTTCATAGAAGAGATATTACAGTATATATTTTGGTGAATCAATTGGCTATTTTTTTTCCTTTGAAAAACTAGAAAATGCTTGTATGTGAAACACATTGGAAAGGCACCAAAGGCAGTTCAGTTTTCACTTCTAGAAGAGTTGACTTTAAAAAAAAATAGGAACACTGTGCAAATAGGGATGAATAGCAAATGCTGGGTCTTTTATTCAGCTTTGCTTTTGCATGATATTTGGAGATTTCACAAGAGTTGTTAAGGTCAGCTTCAGCTGTCTACAGATATATAGCCAAGACCATTAATACTCTTTCAGTTTCCTGTGCTTTGAAATATCCTGCTGTGTTAATGGTGCAGATTGACTAACAGGTTGTCAAGGGCACATATTAAGACCCTGGAACCCAACAGGCAGTGGAGTGGTGATCTTGGAAAAAAGATGAAATGCAGCACATATTAGTCAGTAAATGGACTTCATTTTGAGTTTTGCAGATAATCACAGCTTAGAGTAGAGCTGTTAAAATATTTTTTAAATATTCTGCAGACTAAAAGCAAAGCTTGTGAACCATGGGAAATTGGCTTTCATCAAGTTGAAAGCCATCCTTCCCACTCACTTTTGAGAGAGTGAAGGTGAATGATTTATTATTATTATTCTCCTGATTCAGGGAGAATAGGGCCCAATAATGCAAACAACAACACTTTTAATATCTGCCAGATTTTCCTCTTAATATTTTTTTAAAAAATATGCATTTGTTTATTAAAATATTGCTAACCCCTGATCCAATCAAACTCCAGTCAGTGAAATGATGAAAACAAATCTCAAATCAAGGCCCGTATAAAATATCAGTTCTCAGATATAACCTAGACACATATATCAGAGATCCAATAAATTAACATCTTGGCTCCAAACCCTATGGCAATAAAATGAAGCAAAAATATTTTTTGAGGGTGGATTTACATATATACATTAAAATGGTTTACTTTTAAACTATTAGTTAAGTCTAAAGGTGTTGATCTTCTGATAATAGAAAGGAAAAGGTGTTTTTTGCCATACTCTCCTCACATCCCCATCAAGACACTCCCTTAATGTTTGGTACCTTTAATTTTTTAAGATATCAGGAGGTTGTAAAGAAGAATGGCTTGCTGATCTTAGTGTCACAAACCTGCCACAGGAAGGAAGAGAGCAGTGGTGAAATTCATTTTTTTTACTACCACTTCTGTGGCCATGACAATTAAACATCTCCAAGCACAGAAATAAACTTCACCAAAGTTACAATGTAATAAGGGAGAGGCAGTTTCTGTGAACAAGGCAATAAAGATTAGGTTAGAAACAATTGCCTTATTTACAGGATTAACCCTGTAAAGTTAATTTTTACAGGATTAACACTGCAAAGTGGGAAAAAAACAAAAGGAGATTTCTTTTAATAACCAGTTCTATAGAACCAGTGCCAACCGGCTGAATTTCACCTCTGGAAGACAGTGATATTTGACAAATTGATTGAGATTATGGCAAGATCCCCCAAAGAGCTGGAAGCCATGAGATATGTGCATTAAAGTTAAACTCGAGGGGAGGACAGATACAAGTAATTTATCTAAAATTTCTCTGAAAATAAACTAGGTGTTTAGAAAACATCAACGAACTTTAACTTTAACTTTTATTGCATTTCTATACTACCTCCCTCCCAAAGGACTCGAGGCGGTGTACAGCCTAATAAAAAACATACAATTAAAGCCAGATTAAAATTACAAATAGATATAATGGCCAATCAGTTAAAACCCAATGTAAAACAGTTAAAAATTAAAAATTAATAAAAAATTTAAAACTAATTTAAAACAAATTTAAAACCCCATTAAGTACAGAGCTGCAAGCCAAGTAGTCCTACAAATTAACAAGTTGCTGTGAGTATTCATAGAAATATTTACAGATGAAAAGAAGAACTAGGGGTGACATGATAGCAGTGTTCCAATATCTCAGGGGCTGCCACAAAGAAGAGGGAGTCAAGCTATTCTCCAAAGCACCTGAGGACAGGACAAGAAGCAATGGGTGGAAACTGATCAAGGAGAACTAAGGAGAAATTTCCTGACAGAACAATTAATCAGTGGAACAACTTCCCTCCAGAGGTTGTGAATGCTCCAACACTGGACGTTTTAAAGAAGCGATAGGACAAACATTTGTCTGAAATGGTATAGGGTTTCCTGCCTAAGCGGGGGGTTGGACTAGAACTTCAAGGCCCCTTCCAACTCTGTTATTCTATTCTATTCTATTCTATTCTACAGCCAACAGACCAAAAACCATGCTAATACACTACCCCAACAGTTGTGACATATGCTGTCTTTCTTTCTCTTTGTTTCAACATCATAGGACTGGATACTTCAAAAGATCAGATTTTTCTACATCTCCAGGTAAACAAATTTACCTATTTTGAAAGGAGTACATTTCTGGGCATAATTTTTTAATGAATAAAGAGTCTCTCTACTTTAAAAAAAAAAAAAAAAACTCACCAGATGAGTCTATTTTGTCATATGTAATTTGCTTTAGATCCTATCTAGCCAATTCCCAATATAAGGCCCCTAAAGAAATTGCATGTTCTTTTTACAGTTATCAGTTTTCCTTGAGATATAATGCTGCATTAAGTCAGAAGCAAAACAGTTTGCTGAATACAGAGCTAGCTTCTGTGATTTATTTTGTGGGAATAATTTGCAATCAACCCACTGGGAGATAATGTGGAACTAGCAGTCTCTCCCAGTGAGCTACTTGTTTCTGTTGTGGTCACCTTGCAGGAAAAGCAGATAAGCAGTATGCATATTTTGTGGATTTTATATGTTGTAGACAGAAAAATGCCATTTTATTTGCCTCTTTCTCTTCCAGATAGTAGCTCTCCTTCTTCTGAGCCACTTTTAAATTCAGTCTCTATAGTAATTTTCTTCTGAGCTTGAATATAAGCTCTTGGAGAGGAGGTTTACCTACTCTGAAGGCAAAACAAGGAAAGAATGCTATTTTTTTTTCAAATTTGTTATATAAGCATAGAGGATCTTCAAGATATTTTTTATTTTTCCTACTCATTCCCTGTTTCCTTTCAGATTTAGCTGCTTCCTATTTAACAATAATCTCTTCTTCCCCTCATCTCTTTTTTCATATGTGTGAAGCTAAAAATATCCACTATATTAATTTAACATTGGCTTAATTGTCCAGTTGGTAAATCAGGTAGCTCTATTTCTTCTTCCTAATCCTGGTTCTCTTAACCTTTGAATTTTTTTAAAACAACAACTGAAATTCTAAGTCAGTAGACCCCAAAAGACTGAAAGGAATTGGCTGATGGACTATTGATGGGTGTGCATCTGCCAAGTATTTACAAACTTCTGTTGATCAGAAATCGATGTCCAGACTAATGTTTGGTGCTAATAATAGGGACTAGGGAATTGCTTTGAGAAACAGTTTTAGTGATTACTGTTTTGTGCTGGGAGTGATGTATAAGTCCCCAGACAAGTTATGACCTTGCAATCTGAAATACTTTTCCTGTTAATGAAGTAGAACTATCCAAATCATAATTGGTGGGAAAATAGGAGTCTTTTTTCACCTGCTGTGTTCTGTTCTCAGAACTGTTAAGAAAATTCAAATTATTTCTTTCTTTGATACTCTTCTGACAGCAGGCAGGTCTTTGGCATATAAATGATATGAACATTTCCAGGGAATGTTTCACCATGCCATCTGGACTTATAATTTTGCCAGAAGATAAATGCTTTATATTCTTTATATTTTACTATGGATATTTTAAATGTTATTATTATTGTAAGATTTTATTGTCATGAGATCCTGGGAGTCTGGAAAATTCTGATGGCACACAAATCAAACAAGCAAATAAATAAATAAATGGAAAAAATAAATAAATAAGGTGCCTGGCCATTTAATTGGATTTTAAGTATATTTAAAAACAAATTCAGTTTAGTCTTGTTATTAATAATAATAAGAGGTGTGGTTGTTTAGTGGCTTAATTATGCTGGAAAGGTCTCAACTCTAGCAGTTTGAGTCTTCCCTCTGTGTGGCGGGATAAGCTCCTATCACTCACCTCAGTGTCTGTCCACCTTACAGTTTGAAGACATCTTTTATGAAACTAGATAGACTGATTTCCCCAGTAGGGAAACAAGCTGGTGCTCTGTATAGGCAGTCAGATTCCTGATGGCTCTGAACCTTCTTGGTTGTGGCGTCTGTTTGCGAGGCAACTCCTGGAAGAGAGGGGGCCTTTGGTAACAATGCAGGAAAAGCTGTCATCTTTCTCTCTGGTGTGAAGTATGATCACCTTCCTGTGGTGCACCTTGGAAGTACACAAACATGTCCTCTAACAGGGTTATTTCCTTGGCATGACAAACTAATATTCTGCTACAGCACTGTGATCTCTTTTGGCTAAGGTAACAATGCTAATAATAATATTAATAATAATCTTGAAATGCATTTGAACAAGATAAATTACATAATATAAACAATGAATAAAAAAGCAAAATAATTGTCAGATTTTATTTTGCCTTGTGTTAGTGATCTGCATTATATTAGTATTAAAAAGCTTTTAATTCCTTTTGCTTGTAACTTACTTTAAGTATTCCCTAAGTAGAAACTCAAGGAGATTAATATTAAAAATACAGAAATAATTCACACTTAGAAAATTAAGACTGTTTAGCAAGCAGAGTGAGTAGACCCATCTTTTGCAAGCCATAGTTTGAGCCTTCACCTCTTAAAACAGCAGTCATGTCCATTACATTTGAATGCAAAGTAGTGGGTAAGTTCAAAAGGGCAAATAGGGTAGAAGTTGCTGCATTTTTCAACATTTTACTGACTACCATAATGCTAGGAAGAAGTCAGCATGGGAACAGCTGCTAATGTTATAGCCCATGATTTATGAAAATAAACTTGGTAATTGCTTTAGTTGATTCCTTGATTGTCTCCGAGCTTGGTTTTTGCTTGCAAACATTTCAAGGACTCCACAGTTCAATCAGTTTTCTCTCTTATTGGAATTAGTAGTTGGCATGCAGTTGGATTTGACAGTCTCCAAGGTCCATTCTGGTTTGTGATTCTATGAGACGAGCTTCATGGGTGGCTATCATTTCAACTCTGTTATGACTTTTGAAGGCGTGTCCTGAGCTATTGTGCAAAATAACGCCCTGTATTTAAAACCATACATTAAACTGTCACTCAATTACGGCAATATTAATAGATAACTAGTATCTGTATATTGTATATATAATGTACAATATAATGTATTTATATAATGTATTTCTCATATTTGCAGTAGCAGAACAAGACTAGATTTGTCTTTCTTTTTATGCTTTTTTTCTCATGATAGATAACCATAATTTTATAAATCATACTTTTAAAAGAAGTTTTGAGTTGCGATGAAGTCTTAAAATTACTGTTATTTAGTGAGGGGAAAAGGTAAAAAAAGCTTTTTTAAAAGGTAACTTCATGTTTTAAATCCCACAGTTAAATAAAAAATCATTAGTCATGGCATTATGTATAGTGTTTACTATAGTTTCTCTATCATGCATGCAAAAAATGTTTGTTTAAAAAGTACATAAGTCGAATCTCCTTTCTCCAACTTCTCAGATTCCATAAACTGAAAAACTAAACTAAAGTAATCTGTATCATGAAGTATTGGATGTAGACAGGCAAACAAACTGACATAGGTGGAATCATACCCCACATCATACAATGCATTTTAGGCATGAAAACCAACTAAATGAGACATGCTTCTCTGAGAATGGATCTCTGCTAGCTGATGCACAAAACAATTTTGATAATTATTTCATGGAGAGAACAAAATAATCTAGCAAATACAATATGGTGACTTTTTGCGGCTCAGGTAACAGTTCATCCTTGTCAGCTTGGAATAAATTGGCACTGCAGGCTTGCCAATTTGAATGGAGTCAATATCTACCACACAAGATGAACTATTATATCTCAGTAAATGGCATTCATCTCTTAAGACTGCATGGGGGATAGCATAGCATGAGCTCAACTCTTCCAAATCCTCAGACTTTCAATGAAGAACTGAGGATATTAAATACACAGGGCTACAACTCCTGGTTATCTTACCACAACAACAAAATCCAATTACTTTAAAACCCACTGCTTCATTGAAGGAAGCAATATAATATAGATTAATTTCACACCCCAAGAACCATTGAGAGGGAAAATGAATGAGTTGAAGATGTCAGCCACCTAACTGTTGGATGACAAATAATTGATTATTTGTTTCTTTCTCAGTAGAATAGATTTCTCTGGATTCAGAATCATAAAAGAAAGTGAGAATAACCATAGCCCAATTGATGTCAATTGATTCTTAAGGACTGTCATTAGTTAGCCTCAATTTAAAGAATCAATTATAATTCTAGCATGAAGGTAAAATAATTATGGTTAAGTGTCTAATCCCATTAAGGATGCTGAGGCATCATTAATAATAAGGAAGGAGTTTTTTTCTAGGTCACTCAGTTTTGAAGGTTTTAGATAGATTTCTAGCTGCCATGAAATCCTGGGAAAATATGTGCTTGTTTTAAGGAGATGCAAAAGAGTGGTACTATATTTATGTCCTCTGAAGCACTTCATGTCCTTGAACTTGAGATACTGCATAGCCTATGAGCTAATAAATGATTTCATTACATTCCACATATCTGGATTTCTGATTATTTTCTTAGCATTCCACAAAGACTGTAATTTTCTGATCTAGACAGGTCACGTTTATGGGATGTGGAGGGAGTTAATAAAAGGCCAAGATGCAGGTTCTGACTGCATGATCAAAGCCTTGTCCCAATATATGTACATAAAATATTATATCTGTGTTCAAAGGAATGGGATGGCAATGGCCACAGTGACTTTTGGGAACCTCCCTCCAAAGTCCCATGGCTTTCAATATGTTATATTTTTTTGATAAGTGGTTGTGGTGGAAGGAGGACACTCAGAAGTCAAGTGACACCAACATTGATGACATTGCAATGCATCAAACTGCACACAGCAAAATGTCTGAATCGTAAGACCACATAAAAAGGAAAAGAGTTCCTTTAGCAACATGAGAACAACTTTTAACTGTCTCTGGTATGATCTGGGCATGAAATAAAGACAATGTCATGAGGATACGGCAGAAGAAAAAGTTACCAGGGAATATTCATGCCATTGTTAGGTGCAAATGGAAAAAGGCCTGTGGTTAGCTGGTTGTTTTTACTCTTTCTCTTGTAGTGCTCAGTCAATGTCTTTGTATCTTTTACTCCTGTTATACATTTCTCTAACTTGATACCTCCCTTGCAAACCTCTCTCAGGACAGAGTATCTTCAATCCCTCATTATGTGTTAAAGCATAAAGGGCAAAATTTTTTAGGAAACTGGCTGCTGTATGAGTGGATTTTAAACATAATGAATTGTTATTTGTAAAGTTAAGATACAGGAATGTTGAATGTATCACACTTAAATGTCCAAGAAACCTCAAGGTTCTTTGGACTGTAGCATTAAAAATGTATCTTTCTCTATATATCTATATATCTTATAACATTACTATTTCTCTTCATTAAATTATAATAATGGCACCAATCTGTGTGAAATTAAATGAAGCCAGACCTGACAAAAAAATTTTTTTGCGTATATCAACTGGCAGACTTGAATTGTTTCATAAGCCACCATATTACAAAAATGATGTTATGTTATTATTTTGTTCTAAATTATGTATCATTCATGCTCAATAGGCATCTATATTTTTTTCTTCCAAAAACCAAGAAAAAAAAATCAGTGATTTTTCACCTCCATTTGAAGACTAGCAAGGTTTGTGTTTGTTTTCAGAACTATTCTTGTGAATACAATCTATTCACATTGATGGCATTTATGATTTATTCATTCACCTTTATGTGAGCATTCAATTGAGGAAATCTTGTTGACAAAAGTGCCCATGCACATTACATCAAAAATATCAGTAACATGAGAATACTTATACTGAAGATTAAAATATTTACACAACCTTTAAAAAAGGACCATTCACTGCTAATTGTTTTTCACATATTATCTTTTTGGAATAGCTGCAAATTCCCACAGAGAACTTCTGAGTTCTAAAATTTAGGCTATCACCTGGTTATTACCTTTAAATCCCTACATGCCATTGAACCAGCTTATCTGCAGATCCACCAATCCCTGATAACATCTGTCTATCTCACCAGACAAGGCCAGGCATGTTCTAGGTTCCTTTCCTTAAAATTGCCATCCTTGGAACCATGCCCTTTCTCTTGAAACTCCTGTCCTATGGAACACCCTCCCCCTGAGGTCCATCCTTCCGTCACTCCTAAAAGCACATAAAACCTGGCTATTTATTTATTAATCAAATTTGTACAGCTGCCCTTCTCACCTAGAGTGACTCTGGGCCATGCAGGACAATTAGGCAGTGGGATAGGGTTAGATTAGGATGGGATGAAAATAAGAGGTGTGCTAAACAAGAGGGCTGTGGGACCAATTTTATTACTTCTGGTTTTATTTATTTATTTTATTAATTTTCACATTTCTGAACTATGGGGGTATGACATATTAGTCCCATAGAAGATATGTGTATGATTATGTGGTTTGTGTGTATATGTTTACTTCTCTTCTGTCACATTCTCATTATACACTAAATAATAATAACATTTCTGAATTGTCCATCTCTCTCTAACCATTCTTGGTTTTATATTGTTTTATATTGATATACAGTTTATGTTGTTTTAGATTGTTTTACATTGTAAGCCTGCCCCCAGAATTGCTTTTAAGATGGACAGCCATATAAATGTCATACATACATACATACATACATACTTACATTCTCCGAGGATAGTCTCCAGCATGAGTTCTAAAGCTCAGAAGACTAAACCTCTGATGCCAGTAACCAACCTGGATTGGATCCTGCAACAATTTTATAGTATAGAGGATTTTGTTCCTCTGCCATTAGAAGCATGTTACATAATTTGTTAGGTTCTGAGAATGTAATTTGTACTTTTGGTTGTGACTGTGATCATTCATAAGATGACTTGTGAGCCGAACATAAGGGAAAAAAAGAACAAAATTAAATGTTTAAGTTTCATGCAAACCCAGGTTACCTAACCTTTTCTGGTATACTATGCAAATTTCTATCTTGTAGGGCATTGATGTGGTAGAGTTTAGGGGGAAAGCCTCTTAATCACCCCTTACTAATTTCCTGCTTGAAATGCAATATGAAAAATTTATCACATTAAGGCAGGAGTTTTCCTTTCTTTGATTATGTCTCTAGAGCCAGGTTAAAATGGAATGCAATCATTAAAAGGTTATCTAATGTAACAGCTTATTTAGTAAAAGACAGAGGCAGAAGGCTATATTCCTTTGTGAGTTGTTTTATGAAGTATCTCATGGTAGACAATCAGTGAAATAAATCCATTGACAAGAAGAGATTTACAAGGACTTGTCTGCAGAGGCAAGACTTGAGGCAGTTGTGGGAATGGGATTAATAGAAACATCCATAAAAGAGTGTACAGATTCTGAATGCTACAATGGTGAATTTTCAAGAGGAAGCCATGTGGAAATATGCCAATGGAAACAGAAGCTAATGGAAACAAAAATAGTGATTGGATAGATAGAAGACAGATAGGAAGATAATAAATAGATAGATTGCAAAATTAATACAATGTCCTTAAATTTCCCTTTTCCTAAGTATTAGGTATTGCCTCGAGTTATTATCCCTAAGCATTAAAGGGAATGTGTTTCAGAATAATACTAGTGTAGGCTAAAAGTCTACTTTTGGAAAAGACACATCAAATCTTTAGGTTTTAATTTTGTAGCAATCTGGATTTTTTTTCCACCCTGAGCATGGTGTACCAATTAAAGTCTTTAAACACTACAGGCTATTTAATATTTAACACCTGAATATAACTTAATTAAGGCATAAGGCTCACCAGGTAATCTGCTTTCGAATGGTTCTTGCATGCCTTGGGGATTACAGAATAAAAAGTCCAGAGTCTAATTACATTTGTTAACCATTTCCAAAGTGAAATAATCAACCATTTCCAAAGTGAAATAATTAAATAGTGGAAGAGATGTGTTGCCCCCAAAACTGCCTTATTATCAAATGAAAGGAATACACAGCTATCATTGTCATTGACGTTATTGTGGTAAGAAAGACCACAGTCATGATATTAAAATCACAAAGTCATCATAGAACAGGTTAAAGGTTGAATGTATTGAATTTCTTGGCTCTGAAAGAAAGGATTCATAATTCCAAAGTTTGAGGATTATACCAGGTTTTGTGAATCATGGATAGGTAGAGAGAGATATACTCCATATACACCTCTTACATAGTAAGTGGAAAAAAAAGTATAATAGGCCAGAGAGTGGTGGTCTACAAAGTTAAAAGATTGGTAAGATCAAGAAGGTTGAATGTTGTAATACACAGGGTTTTGCTACATTGGCCATTAAATGAGAAGAGAGTACTCATTGAAAAAAAACTGAGGTTGGGAAAGATTGAAGGCAAAAGAAGAAAAGGAAGGCAGAGGATTAGATGGTTAGATATTGTCATTGATGCAACATACAGAGGTTTGGGTGAATTCTGGGAGATAGTGGAGGATGGGCATCTGGTGTGCTCTGGTCCACCAGTTGTGGAGAGTTAGTAACTGAACAACAAACAGGACAGAAAAATCACTAGCAACAACATTAGGAATATTTGAAGATCTTTGCCTGGCACTGAAAGAATCACATGGTAAGTGTTCAACCTTTTTATAATGGTGGCTCCGAAAGTAGGATATTGTCTCTAGCAAATAAATAATAACAGATAGTATACCTTAAACTGAGTGTCATTTCTAATGACTTATATAAATCCAGCCATTATATCAATGTGGTTTGCTGTTTTGGGTCAGTCTGAATCTTTTGTTACCTTTCTATAGTACCTTTTCACATTAAGTACTTGTCTTGCTTCCGAGGACCAGGCATCCACTGATGTTTCTTTGCTGAATAGTTCTATGTATATGTCAGCACACACACAGAGAGATAATCCTTCATGTATTCTGAAGCTGAAAATGTCTTTTAAGATTAACCCTAGCATTTTGAATCTGATTAAAAATGAATAAGATAACTGCAACTGATAAAGTCCTGGCACGATACAGGCAGTCCTTGATTTACTGTGATTCATTTAGTGACTGTTTGAAATTTCAATGGCACTGACTAAAAAGAGACACTGTTGAAATTACTTTTCTCTCTCTCTCTCTCTCTCTCTCTGTGTATATAGGTGAAACTTGAAAAATTAGAATATCGTGCAAAAGTTCATTTATTTCAGTAAATGCAACTTAAAAGGTGAAACTAA
>JAEANM010019674.1:0-12300 GCA_017656035.1 Myanophis thanlyinensis | reverse complement strand
GGTCGATAATTTGATAACGAGGCCGGATCCAGGGTAGGCTTCTTGAGAAGAGGTCTCACCACCGCCTCTTTCAAGGCGGCAGGCAAGACACCCTCTCTCAAAGACGCGTTGACTATGCCTACCAGCATAGTGTCATCTCGTTAAAGGTGCTCAGCAAAATTCTGATTCAAACAATACAAGAAGACAATACAACAAAACTTAAGAAATGAAGTGTTTTTGCTGTGCAGATTTTTTGCTCATTTTGAAGTCATTAAAAAAATGAGGATATGAAAAAAGGTGGTTTTATTTAATTTAGAGGAAACACATGATGAAATAGAATGTTTATTCTAGTTTAAAATAAACATTCTCTAATATGTTTAATGTTTAAAATGTTTAATGTTCAATATTGAATTGATGTTTAATGTTTAGAATAAACATTCTCTAATATAATAAATATTCTCTAATAATAAACATACTCTAATATTCCTAAGGATATCTAATCATATAGTAAATGCATTACTATTATCCCACTCTATTTAGTCCTATTGGTATCTTATGATTATCACTTGTGGGTGTATCTTCTGATTTATGATCATATCTTTTGATTTATGAGTTATCACTTTGTTGCATATGTACTAGAGACAAATATCTTGTGTATCCAATCACACTTGGCTAATAAAGAATATTCTATTCTATGTTTTGTACAAATATAAATGTGAAAGTTGGTTGCTGAAACATAATAATAGCAGTAAATTATAGATGAAACCATGTATGACCACCAATAAACTGTTTAGCAAATGATTCAAATTGAGCAGAGATAAGACAAGAATATGCAATGACCCCTTAATTGTCTACTGAATTTATGAATAAATCATAAAACATACTTGTGATGATAGCTGACATGTATTAAGAACATGAGCTTATATACATTTTCCTATGCAGATGATGCAAATTTTTTGGGCTGACAGCCCAAATGATTTGCAGTCAATGTTAGAATGCCTGATAGAATACGAAGAACAAAATTAGTTTACCGGGAAAAAAAGGTAGTTGTAGAGAAAAATAGATGAATTTGTGTACTTTAGCTGGTTGTTTACTAAGGACAGAGAAACACAAAAATGTAAAGCATGCAAATGCTGGTTAAAAAGAAAATGAAGTCTCTTGTCAGAAATGAATGTTGTGCTATGCATGAATATTTAAACACCTTGACTCACTCAATACGAAATCTATTGATTTTGAAATGACTGCATATTCAGGCTCTTGGTTTAGAAGAGTTAATTCTCTTCCTCTTTGCTTCTTTATTTATTATCAGTGCTTTGCATTATTTCAGACATCTCTAATTAGCTTACCGGCAAGACTGTGCAAATGTATAGCCATGGTTATTTATTTTATTTTTTTTAAATCAATCCATCAAAAATAAACAGAATAAATTATTATAGTAACAATAAAGTGCTCTATGACACGAAGCTACAATTCATCACTTATTCAGGTACTTCTGTCTATGCTTATCTTGGACCCCAAATATCCTTTAAAAAAACTGACTGACCACTTCTCCCCAATAAACACCACTGCATACTTAGGAAGGAAGTAAACTGACTACGAATGATAGCCCCGTTCATGAATGATAGCCCGTCCCAACCTTTGTATCTAGTCCAGAAGGATACTATTGTTTATAACATGAAAGGCCACTGAAAGAGCCCGCAGCACAGAGTAGGCAATAAAAATCTAATAGTCTCATACTCACCCCACCCACACCCTGCCATAACTCACCCACAAGAAAAACCAAGTTTGACATCAGGCCTTTTTTTTTTTTTTTTAAAGGACCAAGTAATATAGAATTATTTATTCTTTATTGGCCAAGTGTGATTGTACACCCAAGGAATTTGTCTTTGGTGCATATGCTCTCAGTGTACATTTTAAAAAAAGGTACATTCGTCAAGAATCATAAGACACAACACTTAATGATAGTCATAAGCTACAGATAAGCAATCAAATCATGGAATCAATAAATAAATAAATAAATCACTAGGAAACAATAAACAATATAAATCGTGAGGATACAAGCAACAGAGTTATAGTCATAAGTGGGAAGAGATAGATGATAGGAATGATGAGGAGAATAAAAGTAATGCAGACTTGGTAAATAGTTAGACAGTGTTGAGGGAATTATTTGTTTAGCAGAGTGATGGCGTTTGGGAAAAAACTGTTCAGAGCATTAGTAATATCTGAGCATTTCAAGTTCTTATGACATCCAGAACAGGCCTCCAAATGGCTTTAGAAGCACTTCAACAACACCATTGGGCAATGTATTGTTGAACTCAAACATTTTCAGGCAGTCTAAGATTTCAAAAAACCCTAGGGGTTTTCAACATATTACAATGATTAATAGATAGGGTACTTGCAATCTGCTTTACATATAACCTGCAGCTGCATAAACCAATTTCCTTTCCCTTACTCACCTTGCCAGTCTTATTTTATTTTGCCAAGAAAAACACATGAATACTCAAGACAAAACTGTCGATGTGGTCTGGATGATGACCATATCACATTGTGGAATTGAAGTTCTTTTGGAGCACTAAAGTATTTACGATGTGACTAATTAAAACTGTCCAGGTCCTGAAGATCCTGTGCACAAAAAGAAAATCCAAAGCTGCCAAGAAAGAATTGTAGTGGGAATGCAGGACATCGAAAGAACAAACATGGAATAGCTCAATGGGGTGAAAGATGAAATTAATCAACCACACGCTGACATCTTAGGCATCAGCAAATTAAAATGGACTGGACACTGTGAGGGAAGATTACAAAACAAAGAAGTAATGGTACTGATTTCTTAAACAGGTAGGACATCGCAAAGACTGTACTTTAGGTATAATGCTCTCAAGGATGAGATGTAGAGGAGATGACCAGCATGAGGTTGAGAGAGAGGCCAAATGTGTCATCAGTCTTGAGTCTCTTTGCACCCACAAGAGATCTAAATCTAGTCCACCTTGAATTCCATTGACTCTTACTCACCACCAATTTGCTTTGACTCTTAGTAGTTCAGATTCTTGTAGAGAGCTTAAGCTTACAATAAACCTATATATCCATTTGAACAGCCTAGACTCCTGATTTCCCATGCTTGACAGTTAATAGCAATTAGAATAATGTCAAATAGAATTCAAAAACTACCCTTTCATATGGCGTTTATCCAGGTTTATATTCCAACTACTGAGGCAGAAAAAAAGAGTCCACAAATGTTATGGTCAACTTCAACTTAAAATTGACAAAACGTGCAAGCAAGATGCACTCTGTGTATGTTAAAGACTGGAATGCTAATGGTTCTCAAGTATAAAATATACTTGAAGTGTATTGCCTAAGAAACATAAATGAAATGGGAGAGTGATATTCTGCCAACCCAGTGATCTCCTCATTCTTAACATAGTTTTCAAATAACTACAGTGATGTCTACATGCATGGACATGACCAGACATAGTACACAGAAATCAAATTGATTTTATTATTGATAGAAGGAGATGGAAGAGCTAAATTATAATAGCAGAGATATGCCGGGGCCTGATTCAATGATCTTCAAGTAATGAAAGTTACAGTAAAATGAAATATAAAGAAAATGATAAGTATAGCAACAAGGTTGAGAACTGACATTGAAGACACTGATGTTTCTGCATTTTAGGATTGATTGTCAACAGTGAAAAAAAAAACAATCAAGGAATATAACACAGACTAGTACTTGATACAGTAGCAGTGAGGGCTGGAAAAAGAAATTCAGATGTATGTAATGTCTATACCTTCAGAGATCAGAATCACACAGGGAAATTTTCAAGGAGAACATCAGGAATTGTTTTGAAGTCCAGACCATAATTAATAAGGAATCAGAAAAGAATTCTCAGTGAAATCAAAATTGCTAAGGATCAAAGTAAAAAGAGACTGACAAAGATCAAGAAAAAAAAAAGAACAAAGCAAACTAGATTTCAGAACAAATGATGAACATTGTCATAAAAGAAAGATAAGCCAAAGTCAATAAAGGGAAAGATCTCAGGAAGGAAATTCTTTATTTCAAAGAGATGTTAGAAGAGATAATAAAGAGTGTTACAACAGCATCTGTTCCATCTGAAGACTGGAAACAAGAAAAGAAAAACAAAGAGAAGATTCCAAAAGCTGTCTGAATTCAGGAGATACCAACTTCATTTTGGCATGCTAATGGAGAAAAAGTAACAAATTCAAAGATAAAATAAAAGTGGAAGAAGTATACCAAAGCTCTGAACAGCAGAAACCTCAGCATACCAAATAAATTGGCATAGAAGATATTCTCCATATACAACTTCAAGAGTAAGTCAGATCAGCATTCAAGTCATTACCAAGTCAAAAGGCTGCAGAAATGGATGAAATAGCTACAGAAATAATGGAAGCAAAAGAAGAAAATCCAGTAAAAATTCTAATCAAACCATGCTAGCAAATCCGGAGAATGTCACAGTGGGCAACAGACTTGAAGAAATCAAGCTATATTTCAATACCAAAGAGGAGGGAAATTAACAAATTGCACAAACTATCACACAATATGAAGAAAATGAAAGGAGAAGAAAGGGAATGGAGTTTAATCACTGAAGTCTAATTAGATATTGCAAATCTTTGGATATAAATACAATTTCATCTTTAAAATGTGGTCAAAAAAAAACAAAACAAAATTATGGTTTCACTATTTAAGAATAGAAAAATAAGCCCTGGCCAAGCAGGTGAGTAGAACAACTTGTGTCAGTTCATCATTGGACATAGTGATCTACCAAATTAGATGTAGAACAGGAATGTCCAACCATGTCAACTTTAAGACTTGTGGACTTCAACTCCCAGAATGCCCCAGCCAGTAATTCTGGGAATTGAAGTCCTCAGATCTTAAAATTGCCAAAGCTGGATGGACACCCCTGATCATTTGAAGAATATACCTAGACAGGGTAATAGATCTGTGATAACTCTATTCCCATATTTTACATCTCATCATTCCTCCTCTTGAAACCAAACTTAGCTTTCAACTGTCTTTGCAGCTCTAACCCACCCAGATTGAGTATCAAACACAAATCAAAACTAGGCTACTTCAGCTTCTGAAGCGTTTTTGTCCCCCCACAATATCTGTGTGGAGAATTGAACTGTGGAGTTGCACGTGAGTCCAATGCTTGGTCCCTTGGCTGCTGTATAAATACATACTTAATGCATTGCCAGTTAAATTGGTACCAATTGCAAGTGCAGTCTGTCCTTGTCATTTAAATTACTTGACAAATGGAAGGCTGACAATGACCTGTTTTACAGGCAGTCTTGAACAAATCTTGTGTAGCAGGTTAAGTCTTGAATATGCATCAGACTCTACTGAGGAAACTTACAATACTGTACGCTCTTTGAAGCAAGAAAAATGACAATACATCACCCGAGACTTCTCCTGATGTATAAAAGATAGCATCTATGTGGATAGAGGTGCATGGGGGGGGGGGGGGAAGAGAAGGTTTGGGTTCTAAATAAAAATAAAATGTCTAATCCCTGCATGTCACTTTTGACCCAACAGATATGTGGTGGTGACGATTATTGTTATGTCTGGCTAATGAAAAATGCAGTCCCTACTAGCCTGTTTGGCCCACACCGATTTGGAAATGGAAGTCCCTGCGGCCATTAATTTTTACATGCCTTCAGCCAGATTCATCTCAGCACACATGAGAGTAAACGATAAAAGACAAATGCTTTTCTTTATGCAAGGAGCGCCAAGAGTGAGTAATAAAGAGATATCAATTATTCAGAGGGCTTCCCAACAGCTTACAATTCCAAGTAAAGAGCCCTTGATAAATAGTTACTGGGAACCCAGCTGAAGCAATTCCTGGTGAAGGCCAAGAAAAAGAACAAGGAGAGTGGCCTTCATTGAAGAGCAGAAGGCAGAGGCATCAAATATGTCAACCCCTCACTCCTGCCTTCCTACAGAGAGCTGCCAGTAGAGAGTGAGTCATAAACCATCGCAAGCTGCCTTCTGTTTAACCACAGTCCGCCTGCAATGACTTTAGTGTTGCAAGCAAATGGCTTTCCTATCCTCAACAATCCCAAAAGTGCTTTTTTCAAGAGGCAACTGGACTTTCTTGTTTTTCTTTGAAGATATTTCGCTTCTCATCCAAGAAGCTTCTATAGTTTTGGAGCTCTCAGGAACTGAAGAAGCTTCTTGGATGAGCAGCAAAACATCTTCAAAGAAAAACAAGTCCCGTTGCTTCTTGAAAAAAAAAAAACCACCTTTGGGACAACCATGACCTGGATGACTGAGAATCTCCATTGGTATTGTCAATAATATGAGATGTCTTAAATTAAAAATGCCTGAGATTGAACCTAGGGACTTATTTTGCCATAAAGATTATTATTTAAACACCTCATGCAACAAGAGCTCTTAACTTCAACTTAGCAGCCAGCACATCAACTGAAACAAACTACAGGTAGTCCCCAACTTACTACTGGTCACTTAGTGACTATTCAAAGTTATGATGGACCTCCCTGAGGGTAGTTAAAAACACTGATTTGATGTTCTGACAGTCATACCACCAGGATCATGTTGGGCATTTGGCAACCAGGCTGCATGTGTACAGCCATCCCCAGTGTCAAACCATCATGTGATCATGTTTTATAACATTGCATTTACTTCCAGTTTTCAGCAAAACTGCACCCATTGTGAACCACTGGTTTGCTTAATGGCATTCCATTAATGACCAATGTCAAAAGGTCATAAAATTGAGTTGGTCTCATGGGTGACCTAATTTATAAGCATCACTACTTACAACTGTGATGGACATGCTCCATTAAGGTTGTAACAGGGGTGGAATCTGACCGGTTTTGCTACCAGTTTGGTGTGCGCGCATGCGCACCAAACGCACTGCAGTGTGGCTCTTTAATCTGCTTTTAGAGGCACCAGAGGCAGCGGGGATCATCAGGAGGGCTGCGCAGACATTCAAAACAGCTGATTCAGGTAAGAAAAAAAACGAAGGTCGTATAAGGAAGGATAAGGGCAGGGACAGGTGAGCAAGGCCAATTTCAAATCTCTACTACTTGTTTGAGTGATGTGGTGCGATCAGCTGAATTTCACCACTGGGTTGTAACTCAAGGTTGAACAGAAGACTACCAATTTGCATGAGCTGGGCTGGTTGCCAGTAGACTTCCAGATCCAGTTCAAGGTGCTGGTTATGACTTATGAATTAAAACAAAAAAGAATGAAAACCCATGTGAAAATGAAAAGGAGGGAGGAAGGAAAAGGTGAGTTTAAATTTAAAATTAAAAGTAAGCTCTTCATGGTCTTGTTGGGAGCCGATGGGAACTCCGTGTAGATAATTTCACAACAATACATTCTTCCCTCTCCCTTTTCTGTGAAGCTTCTGCAAAGGCGTGGTTGTGGTGCTAGTGGGCCAACAAAGAAGACACACTGAGTTGGAAACCTTTGATTATAGCATATTTGTGCTTGTACAAAACATGGATTTTATTATTCAATTCTTAGGCAAGACATGCACCAGGGATAGGAAGAGGAACGCTGGCGAACTTTAGAAATTATGGATTCTTAACGTATCAACGCTGGACTCATTATTTTTCCAGCCATGTTTCCCTGCTCAGTGCTTTGTCTCACTGTTCCCATGTCGTCTGCTTCAGCTTTGCCTGCAGTCTGACAGTTTGGTTTGCCGGTGTTCTTAATGTTCTTTCTGCTCTCCATCTTCTAATCCTTGATTAGGTCCCTTGTGTTCTGGTTTCTGTCCAAGCTCCATCACCCATGTTCTCTGTCTTCCAGAGTAGCTTGTTGGAAATCGTTGGCTTTGTTTCCCTGATCTTGTAGATGCCACGTTTATTCTCGCCTGCTATCTAGCAAACCTGATGTCCTTAATTACTAAACTGTGGATTTAAAGGCACACAATAAGCAACAGTGTTATCAGATCTCCTATAGAGGTTTGTGGTTCTGGGGGATGGGGAGCAATTTAGACGTCTTAGCAAATGGAAATTTCGGAGGATGACTCAGATCCGGTTACGAAGCATCATTAAATGTCTGTTTTCAGAGTGGCGTCAAAATTATCATCAGTACAGTCTGCATCTGTTATCTCAGAAGTACATATAATTGCATTTAGTGGACACTGCTTATTAGAGGAATAAAGAGGCATTCAGATCCAAGGGTCAGCACGAGTTCCAGATTTTGAGAACCCTACAGGCAAAATGTCCTTAGTGAGTCTCAAGAAAAGTTTTCTTGTGTCATTGTTGCTGGTTAAATTGTTATATCCCTTTTGCTCCAGTATGTACCACTGACCACAGGGAAAATAGACAGTATATGGAGGGCATTGTTTTTCCTTCTTTGCAATGACAGTAATCGGAATTCAAAACAGTATCTTCCAGGGGCTGTCAATGGGCCCCCACAGAGAAGAGACCTCAGTGGCTGCATGGAATAATGAACTTAAACTACAGGAAGACAAATCAAGTTCAATATTAGAAAAAAAGAATTCTGACAGACTCCCTGGATAGCAGAATCAATTACTGTGGAAGAAGTTTGCTGGATGCAGTCAAGCAGAGTCTGGACAATTATTGGTTAGGAAAGTTTTATTTAGATGCCTATACTGAACAGGAGTGTGTGGGTAGACAGAAGGGAATAAACTCAAGAGCTTAAATGCTCCCCAATTCTGTGATTTCAGCCTTATTGAAGTCTGCAAATCCTATTGAAGAGAAACCTGAGAGGTAGTAAAGTCTAACTGATCAAACCAGCTAAATAAGGAAAGGTAAAAGTCAGATCAAAAAAGCAAGATAGACCAGACAGCAGGTCGCAGTTGATCAAATGATGGTCTGCTTTTGAAACCCAGTTTCCCAGGTCAGAAAGATTTGATTTATCTCTTATGCCATCAGACTTGCAATTCTAGACTTGGACAATCTGGAACTGTGCCACCTGCAGTCCGATCTAAGCATAGTACACAAAATTGTCTGCTACAGTGTCCTGCCTGTCAATGACTACTTCAGATTCAACCACAACAATACACAGGCAAACAATCGATACAAACATAGGTAAACCACTCCAAACTCGACTGCAGAAAATACTATTTCAGCAACAGAGTGGTCAATGCCTTGAATGCTCTATCCAACTCCATTGTTACAGCCTCAAACCCTCACAGCTTCAACCTCAAACTGTCTACTGTGGACCTCACCCCATTCCTAAGAGGTCCGTAAAGGGGATGTGCATAAGCGCACCAGCGTGCCTACCGTCCCTGTCTTACTGTCCTCATTTATCTGTCCTTACTTCCTTTGTTTATGTTTATGTTTATACCTATACTTGCTATCTTGTACATGTTTGACAAACAAATAAAAATAAAATGTATAGAGGAAAAGGTTTTTACTTTTCAGGACAAAAGTGATCATACATCTGAAGAACCAGATACTGAGGAGTTATTACAAGTGAGGGTTTCTTGTCTTTAATTCTTGCTGTTATAATTGTTGTTCAGTTAACTTATTTTCTATTTTTAAATTTTAGTGTTATATTTTAATTAGTGTTAACCATCAGAGTGCTTGACAGTATTCCATGATATTCTCTTTAGCAAGTGGATTAAGTATGACCCAAATAACACTGATGTAGGAGATGACCAGACTGAGCCTGAGGGAGTGGCCAAATGCATCACCAGTCTCCAGTCCCTTCATGCCCACAAGATGTACAAGTCCAGCCCACCTTAAATTCCATTGAGTCTTATTTACTGACAATTTACTAGAATAGAATAGAATGGAATGGAATGGAATGGAACGGAACAGAACAGAATCAGAGTTGGAAGGATGTTGGAGGTCTTCTAGTCCAAGTACTTTGACTGTTAGTAGTTCAGATTCTTGTAGAGACCATTAGCACATACATTAAACCTATATTAATTTGAACTGCCTGGATGCCTTATTTCCTGTGCTTGACAGCTACTATTGAATGGATCCACCATGGAACACAAAAGGATTCACAACAATGGAGTCTCCTTGAGTGGGATGAACATATTGAATAAGCTGCTACAATTCTTGCCCTTGTGTAATCCAAAACTGATAATAATTCACACAGATGTGCTTATTTAATGTGAAAACATCTTAGGGAACACCTGATAGGATACAGTGGAGCACATCTGTGGATCATAGATTGTTCAAAAGATCCAGCTTGAGGTGGGATGCCTGCTAGTTGAAATGGCATCTTCATAGTCTTCCTGCTTTTCATTCCTGATATTTTACCACCAGGAAATGCTCAGATGTTAGCCACAGCAACTGCCCGACACCATCATAGAGTGCCTTGCTCGGGTCAGGAAGACAATGTGGGAAGAGGTGCAAAAAAAAATTACTCTAATTCATTTTAATTGGCTACTGATAACCCAAGTGTCCTAGAAGGGACAAGACCTTCTTGGGACCTTCAAGGGAACTGGGATTTGGACCTTTCTGATGTCAAGAGGAGCCATGTGGAAAGCCCATTCTGGTTCTAGTGGGCTTATTGCATGCCCAACATTTTTATTTGTGGTACTGAGATGACAAACAATAATCACAAGGGAAGAATTAGAGCTTCATATAGGTCATATGAAGGCAGATAATACTTCACTCCAAAGGTCTTCCATGTATTTTGACTTTAGACTGATAACCTGTATTTGCCAAAACCAATTCACATCATCGGCATCTGTAATTTAATCACCTTGCATGTCACGTCTGAAGAATATTAGAAATAAAGGCCTGTGCTTTATAACTAAATTAACTCTGGAATTCTGCTACACAGAGTAATATTAATATCTCTAATCTAATACTTATCTCCTTTGGAAGGAAATTAATTGCTGTTTTCCCCCCCTTGGCATTAAAGTTATGTTTTCATATTTCTGCATAATATTGAACTGAGCCATACGCCGTAGGTCTCATTATTGGTAGTAGCAAGCTCTCCACCTATTTCCTGGCTTAATCCCACAAGTCAGAAGAGGCCCACTTAGAATTAAGTATCTGAGGTCTCGGAGAATGTGATTAAGCAGATTATTAAATGAACAATTAATTCATGTGGTGTTAAATGTGATAATAAGGAAACAATGCATTTCCACAAATTCAAGTCCTAAATTAGCTCTGGTGGACTATAGACAGGAATTGCAGGAGGTAGGGACTCTTTCCCAGAGGGCGAAAAGACATTGGATCTTGAAATATCTGTTAGCCAGGAAGAGGGCTCTCCCTAGCAATTCACAGAGTAGCAGAGCGGCAAAATAACATAGTTGGAAGGGACCTTGGAGGTCTTATAGTCCAACTCCTCATTCAGGCAGAAAGTCATTTACCATTTCAGACAAATGACTGTCCAGTCTCTTCTTAAAAACTTCCAGTGATGGGACACCCACAACTTCTGTAAGCCATTCCACTGATTAATTGTTCTAACTATCAAGAAATTTCTCCTTAGTTCTAAGTTACTTCTCTCCTTGATTATTTTCCATCTATTGCGTCTTGTCTTGCCCTCAGGTGCTTTGGCGAATAGGTTGACTCCCTCTTCTTCGTGGCAACTTATTAGATATTGGAACACTATTATCATGTCACCCCCTGGTCCTTCTTTTCATCAGATTAGACATACCTAGTCCCAGCAACCATTCTTTATATGTTTTAGCCTCCAGTCTCTTAATCATCTTTGTTGCTCTTCTCCGCACTCTTTCTAGAGCAGTGGTGGCGAACCTATGGCATGCGTGCTAGAGGTGGCACGCCGAGCCCTCTCTGTGGGCACATGTGCAGTCACCCCAGCTCAGCTCCACCATGTTTCTCCATGGTGTTTCTCAGCATCGTTTGCAGAGAAACATAATTTCCCTGAAAACAACATAACAGAAGAGCTGATGGTATTGGGATGCTCTGCCTCCTGCCAGACAGCTGTTGCTTGGGTTTTCAGCACGTGTGTGCGCCACCCATCTGGTTTTCAGGTTTCTGGCATAGGCACACCTTCTGGTTTGGGCACTCAGTCCCAAAAAGGTTCGCCATCACTGTTCTAGAGCCTCAACATCTTTTTTACATCATCGCGACCAAACTGGATGCAGTATTCCAAGTGTGACGCTACCAAGGCATTATAAAGTGGTGTTAAGAGTATATCTATAGTTATTGCAGATAATTGCTTTAGTCTGCTAAGCTTCTGTTAATAGGTGAGCAACTACTATAAAGAAACTACTCCAAAATATCTCCATGTGTTGCTCTTGGTTCTTTGAGCCTGACATTAACCCAGCCATAGTTCCTACTCTGTATAATAGGGACCTGGAGATATGTCTAGCCTAAGTAGAAATTCAAATGCCTATCTTTTAAAAAGCATAATTTCTCTATATCTTTGTCTTAGACATATTTATT
>JAEANM010019673.1:0-12300 GCA_017656035.1 Myanophis thanlyinensis | reverse complement strand
ACAACAACAACAACAACAACA
Source organism: Myanophis thanlyinensis (assembly GCA_017656035.1). Classification (NCBI taxonomy): domain Eukaryota; kingdom Metazoa; phylum Chordata; class Lepidosauria; order Squamata; family Homalopsidae; genus Myanophis; species Myanophis thanlyinensis. The sequence continues at coordinate 12,279 of JAEANM010019673.1, read as the reverse complement.
TATGAATTGGGAGGAGTAGTTTGACTACGTTAGAGCAGCCTCTTGAGAAATGTATTGTCCTGGTGTCCTTCCTCCGTCCTCACTCATAGCTTGACCTCTCTCCAGCTTTAAAGGCAGGGTGGTTCTAACAGGAAAGCTGGAGTCAACGCTCAACCATTGAAGAAGGACAGAGAAGTTGCACACCACAAATCCTGCTGGACTGGAGCCTGTCAGTTAAAAAAAAAAAACCAGGGGGGGAGGGGGGGTTGGCTGGGAGAGGAGCCAAAAAGGAAGCGGGGGGGGGGGGAGAGCCAATTCTCTTCACATCTGCCCAGAAGGCTCTCCGGGGCCTGAACCACCTGGTTTTTACAGGACAAAACCAGGGAGAGCTTTACCGATGTGTGCTTCAGGTGCTGAGAGAGCCCAAAGATGCAAATCAGGCTTTTGTCATCTTCAAAGAGAAGAAAAGGTTTGTCAAGACAAGAAGAGACAAGAGGGATGTATAACAAACATCATTGGGTTGGGTGTGTTTTTCCCCCCTTACAACACAAAAACTTGTAAGAGGGACAGAATATATTAGCATCAGATTTCCTCCGCAGCCTGCTTCAAAATAATTCCCTAATCGCTGACATAATATCTCCTCCTCAATCAAAGCAACAAAGGTGCCTTCTTCATCCTCTCTTCCAAACCTGGCACCCCCAGCTTGGAGGGGGGCAAAACCCCCAAACATATTCAAGCCCCATAGAAGGAAAATCCACTGGTTTATTTCCTATCCCTTCAAACATGATGAGGATTAAGATATTGTCACAAATGGACCGGAATGGTCAGCGGCACCAACAGATCCCAGTGGTCCAGCAAATGGACTAAAATTTGGAGCCTGTAACTTTAAAAAAAAAAAATTAAAATCTAGAATTTCCTATCATTCTGCTTTTGATGGATAAACCAACTTCTATAAAGTTGGTTTATCCATCAAAAGCAGAACGGTGGGAAGTTCTAGATTTTTTAAAATGGCCAGGGGGTAAATAAACTTGTTATAATTAGTTGCACGCAGCCCCCATCAACTCATCAACGTGGCTGGTTTTCAAGGAAGGGTGGCTGAAGAACCACACGGGGCTGTTGCCCCCATGAGAAATAGGGCAGGAGAAGAGCCATGGGAGGGGTCCTTTTGGGGGGGTTTGAAAGAGAATGGGCAACTTTTGACAGGCCAGGGTTTTCAGGACATTTTAAAGAAGAGACCAGGAAGCCATTTGTCTGAAATGGTTCCGGGTCTTCTGTTTTGGGTAGCGGGGGTTAGACTGGAGGACCTCCAGGGATCCTTACAACTCTCTTACGCCACTCTGTTATTGTGACGTGCTTGTTACAATCATGTGTATCCATCCTATCAAGCCTGGAATGGTATAGGTCAGGATCTCCCTACAAATGGGCAGAGCTCCAAAGTATCTTCCAACCCTTTCATTCCATTTTATCTTCTATGTTCCAAGCGGCATCCCACTTATGGGGGGCGCAGGGGGCTGTCACGTTTTAAGGGACACCATGGGGTCTTGATGCATTGTAGAAGCCTCATTTTTCTTCTCCTCCACCCAAAACAGCCAAGAACTTTGTCCCCCGCCAAAGGCCTGGGGGAACGCTAATGGCCCAGACTCTTGGGCCTTTTTTAAGGCTGTCCACTTTTAAGCATCTTCAGAGACAATAAGCGTAATACTATTTTCAGCATCATAGCCCAATAAACATCGGGAAACGGAACAGGAGGCCTTTAATCTAATCCCGCCAAGAACCTCCGATGTCCTTCAAACTGCGGCACGTACAGCCAGATTGCAGCCGACTGTCGGTTCCAACAGCAGTTTTGCACATGGAAAAACTTCCCTTTTGCTTCCCGACGGCCCTTGAAATTATTTAAGCATCCTTTGAAAAATAAGAAAACAAATAAGTAAAAGGAAAACAATGAGAGAAAGAAAAGTACACTGCAATTGCAAACCAGAGCTATTTACGCATACGAAGACATACAGTTCACAAAGTGATATAAGGCAAAATTAAAAGAAGACATAAAGTATTCCACTAGAAAAATCAAATCCCCACTTTTATAGTGAGATTCAGGCAGGCCTCGACTCACAACTCACAACTGTTTGTTTAGAGATGGTTCAAAGTTACAATAGGGCTGAAGAAAAATTGCTTATGACTGGTCCTCACACTTATGGTCATCATGGCATGGTCACATGATCAGAATTTGAGCCCTTGGAAACCACCAGATAGTATGACGGTTGCAGTATCCTGAATCCAACATTCCCAGCTGGCCAACAAGCAAAGTCAATGGGGGAAGGCAGATTCGCTTAATGACCATATGATTTGTTCAATAACTGCAATGATTTGCTTAACAACCGTGGCAAAAAGGTCATAAAATCAGATGCGACCCACTTATGGCTGTAACTTAAGTCAGGGACAACCTGTACATCCACTTGAATTGAGGTGTGCAAAAATAGTTTCATAAGAATTTAATACTTCGAAGACTGCTGCATTTATATTTAACTGTCACTAAAGTCAAAATTTACATAAAGCCAAAAAACCCATGTTGTAAAAAGAAACAATCATAAAATCTACTGCCCTTTATTTAGTGTGTCTCCAAAGTGAACAACCACCTCTAATTGTGATACAACAATTCAACAATGCCTTCCACGCAACACCTCTAGCGGAGTCTTTTTCAACCATGGCAACTGTTAAGACCTGTGGACTTCAACTCCCAGGATTCCCCAGGAATACGTTAACACCAGGAGCAATACCAGATCAACAACCAAGCAGTAAGCAATGCCCCAATCAAGGAACTACCAACTCAGACAAACAATCGAACAGGAAACAACAGCCTAATCACAAGGAACTCCCCAAGAAGAAAACATCCCTGCCACCAAACACTGACCAGGCCAGCCACATGGGCATCAACAGAGAGAAAAGTCCACTCTCTCCTTGCATTGATGATGGACGTTCTCCATTTGGGTAATGAAACATCTGCAAAAAAACAACCAAGTTCAGAGAAGAGCAAGGACCACACAGTCCTCTTCTCTTCATTCCACAAACTAAAACGCCTGCAAGAAAACCACTAAGCTCAGAGAGTACCCACGGACCAGAGTCTTCCTCCTCCCTCCTCTCTACCAACACCATTCCCTTCCAGCACTGATGACGTAACTTAGTTGGGTAATGAATCATCTGCAAGGAAGCCACCAAGCTCAGAGAGCACCAAGGACCCCACAGTTCAACCCCGAGCTACAAATATTATTTTCTATTGGTATCACCCATTGAAAAGTAGCACACACCACACATCATCCATCCGCTAGGCTGGAGCCCTTAAAGTTGGCTTCCTAACACAGGTTTCGTCACACTCCGACTTTGCAGGACAAACAAATGTCACAGTATCCATCAAGTACATCAGTGGGTGGGAAGAGTTACGGCCTACTCCATCAAAGCCACTGATAGCTTATCAGCTTTTGCAGGGAAGTGAGGTCAATGTGGAAACTGACCTAGATTTGTTCACCTCCAAACTCTGTTGCGTGGTTTCCCTTTGCTAAACACACTTTAGGCTTACAAGACTTTAATCCAAGAGTCAGCAACTCCATATGGCCCTTTTGCGACGTGGGGGACTTCAACTCCCAGAATTCCTGAGCCAGGAGGAGTCCTGGGAGTTGAAGTCCACAGGTCGTAAAGGGGCCTCGTTGCCCATTCCTGCTTGAATGGGAGCTGTGATGGAGGTGAAGAAGCCAAAATAGGCAGACTGAAAACACGGGTCACATAGCAAAACCCCACAACAAACCCTTCACACACTTCCAAACTCTTGTTGCTATTCTGCACATTTGTGGCGACCTCTTCCCCCAGCCACACGCCATGTGCTTCATCAGAGACAGAGAGAGAGACAGAGAGAGAGAAGTTAAATTCTTGGAACCAACTGCCACATAGTAAAGACACTTCCTGATAGTGAGCCTGCACAATCTGTGGTGGGGCTGAGAAAACCACAGCTGGTGTGAAATGATAGGGATGGCTGAGGAAATGTGGGGGAAGGCTGCTTCGCTTCCCCCAGCAAAGGCCATGGAAAGAGTCAACTGGCAGACAGTCTCCAAGGAGGCTGCTTAAAGGCATCTGCTGCACCCGAGTGGAGTCCATCCACAGTGTGTCCGACTCAAGCAAGGCGAGGCGAGAGCATTCGCCACTTTCTTCCAGCCACTGCTTTGCCACCCCCCCCCCAAAAAAGCATCTATTTTTCAAGACCCTCTAATCTGCATGGGTAATGATAGCTGAGACCCAAACCAGGGGCTCACTCTGGAGGAAGAAAGACAAGGTCTTTGTTGAGTAAATATTGCACCCACCTTTCCTGAACCAACTCAGAGGAGTAAGGGTTCAATGCTGAGAGCCCTGCCCTCCGGGGATTAAGAGGATGGGGGCGGCAGGCGGAAGAAAGGAAGAGATGCAAGCCAACAAGGAAAAGGAGGGGCGGGCAGGGGGAAGTGGGGACAGCAACCCTCCGCCCTCCAGACCACTTCGGCTCTTCCTGCTTCGTGATCAGAGCTTACTCATCCGTGAAACAATATTAGGCACCAACTGGAAAGTAACTTCACACCACCGCTTCTTAATTCACCTTAGATTACTTAAAGTGCTTCTGCTGCTCGGGGCTCCTGAATAAAACAAGAGGCACCACTTAGGTAGCCAAAGATAGTGAACAAAGGGAGCAGGGGATGGCAGGCACCCCCAAGGGCTATCTGGACCCCACAGATGCTGCTAATTGCACTGCATTTGCAAGGGGAGGGGAGGAGAGGGGGGCCGGGCTGAGGGTCTTTGCGCTTCTGCCAGATTTACTTTACTAGTAAAGGTTTACTAGGGCTGTAGACACATCAGTGCCGTAGACTCATCAAGTACGTAGACCCACCAACACCGTAGACACATCAATGCCATAAATCCATCAACACTGTAGACCCATCAACCTTGGGATCATTCTGGGGTGGACCTACGGACCCCAGCCCATCATCTTCAGAATTGATGACCCCACTACACCTCCTCTAATTTATTCCCCACTGTTGCACGGGGACAGGATTATCTGCCAGGTCCTTCTTCCTGCCGAGGGATTGACTGGCAGACACAGGCACACCTCGGTTCTTTCCCCAAACCGCCCTTAGCTAAACCCAGAACAGCAGGCAACGGAGTTGAGCCGCTGAGCTCCAGCCCTCTGCCAATTTGCCAGCAATGCTCAGCCTGACCCTTCCACCCAGGGTGGCTGCCCCACACTGCCCTGGATGAAAACCAGGTCGCACCTCCCAGAAGCAGAGTACAGAGCATCAAAGCAGCCCATTCAAGAAAAGTTTCTTTGGGGTGACTAACTGAGCCCACAGAGGACCCAGCTGCTGTAAAACACAGAGGAAGGAAGGAAGGAAGGAAGGAAGGAAGGACACATCAAGAGCCGCCTTACCTGGTAAGTAATAGAGAGGTGGTTTCAGTCCAAACATGATTTAGATCACTGACCCAAGGCATCCAGAAGGAAAAATAAAGCAAAAACCCAAATGCAACAATTAAAAAAAAAAAAAAAAGGGAGGGGAAGGGGCTGGAGAAGAAGAAACAATGATAAATAACTCGGAAGAGTCAATTGAAAAAAAACATTTTTTTTTAAAGCTGCACCTGGACTAAGGGAGTGGGGAAGCAGATATATATATATATATATATATAAAAAAAATAAGAGTCTTCGGTCAATTTTGGGCTAGCGCAACACTCAACCTCACTTCTGCCAACAGCTCTAGTCTAGTCGGGCACAGCTTGTCTTCCAGTCTTTCACCCCTTTTTTTTTTCCTCCTCTGCTTCGCTTCTTCCACCTTCTTGGTTGCCTTTTTGGAGTCAGGCGAGTTGCAAAGAGAGAGAAATATGCACGCGCACGCGCGCGCACGCAAAGGCACACACACACACACCCAAAGACAGAGAAAAGAGAACCTAAAGAACGAGGCAGAGAAAGCAGAGGAAGGAGGTGGCAGCTCGTGGCTTTCTCTCTCTCTTCTCTCTCTCTCCCTTTCCCCGGCTTTCTTTAAAACAAAAATATTTTTTTTCTTTTAAAAATAAATATCCCCGCGAATTTCCCCTTTTAGAGATTACTCATTTGGAGAGCGAGCGAGCGAGCGCGCGAGGAAAAAAAATAAATAATAAATAAAAATAAATAAACCAGCGAAGGGGACGGAGCCCCCCCCCCCCGTGTCATGTTAGCGAGCCCCTTCCTCCATCCAGCGCCTCCTTGAACGTCAAGGGTAAAAGGGGTGGCTGGCTGGGTGGGGGGAGTCAATGGGTCTGTTTTCAAAGGGGCTCCATGCTCAGCCTCGCTTCAAAAAGGAGAGAGGGGGGAAAAAGGGGGGGAGGGAGGAGGAGGAGGGGGGGGATCCTTGCCAGAAGGGAAGGCGAGGAAGCCAGCAAAGTGGAGTTGCGCGCCGCGGTTGTCTAGGAGGAACGGGGCTTTGTTTTAGCGTCCTCCTTAGCGACTGGTTTACAGAAGGGAGGAGGGGTGGGGAAAGGGGGGGGGGGCGGCAGAGGGCGGGCGAGGAGCGGGGGGGGGGTTGGGGAGAGGAGAGGTGTGGAAAGGATGCGCGCCGCCGCCGAAGGGTCTCCTCTCCCTTGCCGCCCCTTCCCCGAGGGTCTTGCCGGGGACGGCCAGGGGTTAAGTTGAGCCACCCGAAGGGGCCGGGAATGGAGCGCAGCTGGCCCCGGAGCGCAGCTGGCAGAGCCTGCCAGGGTCTACCTGGAAATGGGAGGGGGGGCTCCGTCCCATCAGGAACTCGGAGAGGAGGAGGAGGAGGAGGAGAAGGAAGAAGGACGGAGGAAAAAGAGGAGATGGAAGAAAAGGAGAAGGAAGGAGGAAGGAAGAGGAGAGAGGAGGAAGAAGAGGAGGGAAGAGCAAGGCAGGCAGGCAGGCAGGAGGAAGGCTCTCCCCCCCCCCCCAGCCACCGTCCCCTCCAGCCCCTCCCAGAGGCAACGGAAAGGAAGAGCCGGCGAAGAGAATAAAAGCCGAGCGATGGCGGCAGCCGCGGAGCCTCCTTCCCTCCCTCCCACCCACCCACCCCGATCAATTCTCATGCAAGGATCATTATCGGTAAATTGGAAATCTGGCGAAGTGACAGCGAATTTGTCTCTGCTAATGAAAGAGCCGAGCCGGGGAAGCATCCAGCATCTGCTCCGGCCAAGCCTCCCCCTTCGCCGCCCGGCGCTTTTACGCCGGGGTGGCTCAGCCCGGCTGGCTTTTCGCCTCCTGGATTTTCACACCGAGGGAGGAGAGGAAGGGGGGGGGGAAACAAAGTGATGGAGAGGGGGTGGGAGGAAGGAGGAATTTAAAAAATGCCTCTTGAAAAGAAAAAAGGGGGAAGAATTAAAAAAAAGGGCCGGGAGGATTGACAAACAGATGGCTGAGGTTTCCTTTTCTTTTCTTCCTTGTACCCACTTCTGGTCTTTCAGGGCAGGGGAAGGGGGGAAGAGGGGAGGGGTCTGGGAGTGCAAATAAATAGGCAGAGTCTTCCTCCAGCCCTTGTCCACCTTCTTCCCAGCCCTCCACCAGGGTCTCCCCCTCTTCCCTCCCCCTCCCCTATAAGACTATCTGCTTTCCATCAGTCCAGGAGAAAAAATATGCACTAATTTATTTATTTATTTATTGCATTTATATACGGCCCCATCTCAACAAGGACTCGGGGTGGTTCACAGCAGATAAAAACACAGTATTACAGATTCTAAAACCAATTTAAAAACATTAAATTTGCTGTTGACTAAAATAATTATTAAAATTAAAATTAATAAATCTAAAAATTTATCAAAATTTAAAATTTGAGTATATTAAAACATTAACTATCCCAGATACAAATAAATGTCCCCCTTTATCTATCCCGGCACACCCTAAATAAGCACAAGCACCAGAATTGTTGCCTAGTGGTCTCCCTGGCTAAAGGAAGGCAAAGGAAGAAGGAACTTCTCTTTTTCCAGGGTGAAGCCCCTTCCCCTCATTTCCTCCCTCTCTCGCTGGGCTGCTTGTTGGTTTGGTCACCCCAAAAGCAGCCAGAGGGTCCCAGCTACCAGCAGCTTGGGAGAAACTTCATTTGTTTGGGGTGGGTGGGTTTAAAGGTTAAGGTGCTGGCTGTAGAAACCAGGAGACCCTAAGTTCTAGTCCCACCTTAGGCATGAAAGTGTGGGGTGGGAGTGACTTTGGGCCAATCACCAGGAGGTGGTGAGTTCTAATCCTACTCTAAGCATGAAAGCCAGCTAGGTGACTTTGTAGCTAAGCCACCTCACAGGATTGTTGTGGGGGGGGGGGGAAGAGGAGGAAGGAGTATTGTGACCGTTTGCTGCCTTGAGTTACTTACAAAGTAATAAAAGCAGGATGAAAATAATAATACATACATTTCAGACTCCAAGCAACTCTTGCAAATCTCTCTCTCTCTCTCCACCCACCCAATGATTTTGCCCTGTAGCCCAAGAGGAATTGTTTCCTAAAAATAGTCACTGAAAGTCCCCAGGGTTCTCAAAGGTCATCAAGACAAGCCCACCCAACACCAAACACAGCAGGGAGTCTTGGCAAAAGTGTCAGCCAGACCTTCCATGCCACAGATAACTCAGCTCCCTTTCCAAAGCTTTTTTTTTTTTTGCAAACAAAGAACCTTCAGCATCCAAGCGTCTTGGATCAGGCTGGGGGGGGGGTCTGGGGGGCAGGGGGAGGGGGGTAAAGAGAGAAGAATATCCTTGAATCTTGAGGCAAAGCAGATGAAATGGAAAACAGAGGGGTTTTTTTTTCCCTCCTCCAAAGTATCCAACCTGCTGCGATGCGATGCATTAAAAATGCATTTGGCATCCAGGGCTGGCTCATTGAATCAGCAAATCTCCAATTTAAAAAAAAAAATTACAGAACTGGGTAAGAACGCATTCTGGATCAGACGACCGTTTTTAAAAGTGTCACAGCAGTTACTTAAAAAAAATTAAAAACAATTTATAGACGCGCCGATGCTCCACGCTGCCAGCCCTGGAGTCCCACAGAAGGCTTCCGCTGGCAACGTGAAAAGACGAAAGGATCGCGGTTACAACTCACCCCCTTCACTTGCTCTGGGGATGGAAGGCACCCCATTTCCTTCAGAGAGGGAACTCTCCCCTCTTAAGCTCGGAGTTCAAGAAAGGGGGATGGAGGTATCGCTGCCTTGCACAGAGAAGCCACATCCGGTGCCGATAATGACCGCCCTTCAAGAAAAGCTTCAAGAAGACAAGAGGGCGAACGTCACGGAAGCTTAAATGAAGGCCACCAAGGGAAGGGTCACCTCTCCAGGGGGCCCACACAGCCCCAACTCCCACGTTCAGAGGAGCCTCTGACATGGAAAGAAGCAAGCAGCTTCACGATACCATCTTCTCAACGGTTGGACGAGTCTCCTCTCCTTCGAGCAGAAGACTTCCAATCCAAAGAAAGCGAGAAAAAAGAAAGGAACAGGAAACTCTGTTGTTGTTTTTTTAACCAAACAGTGGCTGGAGAATTTGGAGGGGAGGAAGTTATGCTCTTTAGGAAAAAGAAGACTTCTTTGTCCAACTGTAACTCTACTAAACCAGGTTTGCAGGTTCTGGACTGACGCAGAAGTCTGACGAAGGTTTTACAGCTCTCAGGAGCCAAAAGAAATTGGAAAGACCTCAGCAGTTACCGTAACTTACAAATATAAATATATATATATTGTGGAAACTTCCTCTGCAGAGTACAAATAGGAGTAAAGTAGTCTCTGCTGACCCAGACTCATTTTCAGCAAACCCTCAAGCATGCCCAGAAGTTACAAACAGGGTGGGAGAGAAGAGGACTGGGATGATTCTAGCTCAGAGGTCAAAATATTCAGTCTGACATCCAAAAGACTTAGGGGCTACCAAATCAGACTCTGAGAAACTATGGTACGTTGAGTCTGTCACTCATCAGTTCCTTGTCATCACCTCTAACTTCAACGTGAGAACTTCCACTTTTGCAAACAGTTGACCATCAAGCCACAAGGGCAGCTACTTTCACTTTCAAGCAAATGTGAGCAATGCCCAGCGTTCAAAGACACACACTGAGTACCTTGCCTCAATATTTATACCAAGGAAGGAGTTTCTTTCTCCGGCAGAGAAAGGTGAGGCAGGATCGTACCCCGGAAAGTTAAAAAACAAATCTGAAGGAGTTTCCAAACGTTGTGAGTTTTGTTTTGCCCTGTGGTGTTCAGTCAGGTGGCACCATCTAGCTGAAGTTGGCCTGTCTTGGAAGTGAAACAGGGTTTTTTATTTTTTATTTGCAAGGCCAGTGTTTTTGGATGAGATTAAAGTTCAACAATTGGAATTCTTTAATACAGATTCCCCAAATCTTCTGGCTTTGTGGACAATGCCAGATGGAGAGAGGGATGGATCCACATGTGTTGCAGGCGGGATGTGCACATATGCACGTACACTCACCAGCTACTTCCGCAGCCCAGTTCGGAACAGCTCAAGGCCCAGTAGTGGGTCACAGCTGGGGGTGGGGGTTGGGGACCCCTGCTTTAATATACCAATGCAAGAAAACTGCACCCTTTAAGGGAGTCTTTCCCTTAAAGAAACATCAACTCCGTTAACTAGATCTCAAGAGGAGTTCAAAGGAACCCGGCAGCTGCCCTTTGGGTGTCAGAGAATCAATGAGATGACATGGAGTAAAGGTACACATACATCCTTAACATACCCCCATTTCCATCCTAAGTCCTAGAGATGCTGGCATTTCAGTACAGCCACAGAGTACAGCCACATCACCCTATGATGGGAATCTTTGTGGGCTTTTTGCTGTGTGCCAGAGCTGAGACTCGATTCTGAAATGAATCAAGACTCTGGAAATCCATGTGCTCATCAGTAGCCCATAGAATTGGGCAGCATGTCTAAAATATGAAGGTTTTATGATGAGGAACAGGCAGGAGAGATTTCTTTCTGAGCCTGAAGACACCCTGTGTCTAAACAATGCCCGAATCTATGTTTGGCCCTTAACCATTACTTGCCAAATAAACCACAATTGGCTAGGTTCACCAAAGGCCAAGAGACACCCCCCCACCCACACACACACACACTGCTTTCTGAATCTGGGTGTAAACTCAGCTGACGGGCAAGCTAAGTAAGCAGCTGAGTCACTCCAGACAAACATCTAAGTTCCCAGCTGGCTTTAATCGCTACACTAAGCCACAATGTGGCTTCTCTGCCTGGGAGTTAGCAAAATTTCTCTGACCAGGACAATGGTGGTTTGTGCAATAAACCACAGTTTAGAATTGTGGTTGAAAATTGTCGTTGGGTGCTGACGGAGCACGGTTCCTTCCTCCACAAGGGAAATTCACTGTAATTTTACCCAGTTCAGAGTCTGGTTTATCTCGAGATGATCTCAGTCAGCAGGGACAGAAGCCAAACGTTGATTTCCCTGATATCAACTCTTCCTCCACCCACCCAACTGTCCCTCTGCCCCCCCCCCATCCTCCTCCGAAGCACTTCCTCCCGCAGCCGATGCCAATCAGGTGCCTGGTCTGCCCACCCACCTTCCCGAACCCACGGTGTCTTCAACTGTCATCCTTTTATACGTTTTTAATTCGGCAGGATTACCCGAACAACGGCGGTAATTAATACTAACCCCTCCTCTACCGTATATGCTAATGGCATGAGCCATAAACATTAATTTGCAAACATGTCATTACACAATAGCTGTACAGCCAATAAACCCGCAATTATAGGCCAATCACTGAACAGGAACAGAGGGAGGGGCGCGCTGCCAATTTAGGCTGGCGCCTTCTTCTGCGTTTTAATTACGTCAAGCTCAAGAAGAGACACACTTCTCCAAGGTGGGGTGGATTTGCTCCCAATGTGAGTCTCGTGTGGCCCTGCTAGATGCCGCCTAGCTTGCACCCACAGCTCCTGTGCCCATCAGACGATTTTGATTGTTCTTGAGGGACCAAATGAAGATGTTGCCCTCAGAAAACCCGAAGAGCATCACTGAGCAAGGAATGGCATCAAAGGAGGATATATGGCGAAAGGATCCGTCCTCTCTCATGGTACTCAGAGGTCCCTGAAGGTTGGAGGGCCTAAGGGTAAGGGCAATATGTTGAGGCTCTTAGCAAATAACAACACGTGATGTGAATGCGGAGGAAGGGATGCAGAGCCTAGCCTGTCTGCTACTAAGTCGGCTACTACTGCAATCATGTCCCAACACTAACTTATTTTTGGGCAACAACAAAACCCAAGAAGTTGGCTTCATGTTGGCAGGCTAAGGTTTGATCTGGATACAGGAGGAGGAGGAGGAGGAGAGGGAGATGGAAG
>JAEANM010019672.1:0-12300 GCA_017656035.1 Myanophis thanlyinensis | reverse complement strand
CAGCCATGCTGGCTCAGGAATTCTGGGAGTTGAAGTCCATGAGTCATGAAAGAGCCAAGGTTCCCGACCCCTGCAGTGTAGTATAAAGTTGTATCTATGATTACCAAAAAAATCACCTTTTTCTATTATCTATTTTTTTTCTGATGATCAATGTGGTAAATACATTTTGTTTCTGTTTCATGCAAAAACAAAACAAAATCCCAAAACCAAACCCTGTAACTCAGGGGTCCCCAACCCCCAGGACTGCAGCCCGCTTGGAGCCGGGCTGGGGAAGCATTTGTGAAAGCATTGTGCATGAAACCAGCCCCTCTACCCTTATACTGTACTGCTGCTACTGCGGGGCGGCCGAGGTGAAGAGATTATTGGGGATAATCTGCTGGGAATGTTTCTAAGCTGCCACAAATGTCCACATTGCCTCAAAGAGGTTAATTTAGCCATCTCTGTAAATCCCATCATCTTTCACGAGCATTTCTTTGTGGTCGGTGGGTGTTCAGCCTTTCCACTTTTGTTCATATAACAAAATATTGCTGCAACTACACCAAAAATCTTTTGAAATAAGGAACATCTGGGCTGCATTTCAGTTACTTGTTAAGATAAGCTTAAATTTGTTTTTCTCCTGATAGGAACATTGCAAGACGTGTTTCTCAGTTACATACATACCCAAAGTCATTGTCTTGTTCTGCTCTAAGCATGGCAAACCACTGCTGTTTGTAAACAGAGAACAGCCAGCCTAAAATTTAGAAAGACCAAAGAAAAGGCCTTTTATAAACGAGGCAAGAAAGTTAAGCACCACTTAATATTTTTTTTACAAGGCTTCTATGTTGTCCCAATCAAACCTGACTCTGAGCAGTTTATTTACCCCATATATGCAAAGGTTAAAAAACAAACAAACCCAGAGTCTAAAAACAAATACCATAGCAACAAATTTAAATCACTTTATTGTTGTGGTCATTAACCAGCAGACTCTGTAGCAACAAGGTTAGAGAAGGAAGTGGGGGACAAGAAGAGGAAAGGCTATGACCTCTTTTACCACACAGTGGGACGTAAGAGAAGTGAGTAAAAATTTAAACCTAGTCACAAACCAGCTTATATGCCTGAAACCAAATTCAATCATTCGCCAGTTTTACTACCAAGGCACGTCCACGTTGGTGGCACACAAATTGTTATCTGCTATAGGTGGGGACTCTTCCAAAGACCCATAAACTCAATTCTGATTTTACTTTCTCAAGTGTCGGGCATGACAGAGAAAGAAAACAGGCTAGGCCATTCTCACCTGCAGGAATCAGGCTGTCGCGTTCAATGATTCTTGCGGATGCCAGATCGCTGATTATATACTGCAGCCTCAGATATCTGAACACGGGTATAAATGCATATCCTTGTTCTGTTTCCAAGAATGAGATGCCCTCCTCAAAATCTGAGAAGTTAAAACAGATTCTTAAGAATTCAAATATATTTTTACTTTTAAGTAAAAAGTGGCAGTGCAGTCTGTAGGCGGTTTATCAATCCCAACAGAGAAATCAATTCGGATACAGTTTAATCAGATTACATCCTGATTTGCTTTTAAAAGTAAAAGTGACTCAGAGGGAAAACTAGTGGAAGATTACTGTTTATAAATTGCCCATCCTACACAAAAAAAGGCACTTTGAATTCTGGGAGTTGAAGTCCACAAGTCTTCAAGTTGCCAAGATTGGAGACCCCTGCTGTATATATCCTGCTTCAAAGATTTCCAACATGCAAAATATTCACAAAGCGTTCCACAAAGACCTTTCCTGCGCTTGGAAAACCAGGCGTCTGCTTCACTTAAAAGCTGTTTCAACGATCCGTTCCAAGAAGGCACCAGTTGAAGGAACATCCACTACATAAAACAAAGGAACAGCTGTTAAGGTTCACTTGAGATATATACTAAGGAACTAAAGGTGGGTGAGCGCGGTGGCTCACAAGGCTAGAATGCCGAGCTGACTACTGGCAGGTTCATGTTCGAGACCTGGTTAATGCCGTGGAACTGAGTGAGATCCCGTCACACGCCCCAGTTCATGCCGAACCAGCAGCTTGAAAGCAGGCAACTGCAAGTAGATAAATGGGTACCACCTCGGCGGGCAACTTAACGGGGACATGAAGGGAGCCCCCAACTGGGCATCCCCAGGCCACAGTGATGTCACCATTCAATCCTTCCAATATCTTTACACAAACACATATATACACCATGTTTCTACTAAAAACTGTTTATGGATAGAGAATATTGTGACTTGTATTTTAAAACCATCACAATACTGCTTTAACTGCAATCTTGTACAAATAATTTCTTGGGATTTTTGATGAAGTGATGAAATGAGAGTTTGTTCTATTAAATGCAATTAAAGGGATAATTAGCCACATTCTTATAAGGAAAGCAAGCAAAAAAGGTAACAGCAAAAGAGAAGAAAGAGGCAGCTAATAGTTTTTATGGAGCAAAAAAGGAAAGAAGATAACCAAAGAAATAGCTATTCTGTATGCACAGAACTTCTTTGGGTACTTCTTTAAGCATCCTGTGCTATCTTGTAATCCAGTATTATTCTTAGATCAGTTTTAATGGGTCATTCATAAATTAGTATTTTTAATAACCAAACAAAGAATATGATTACCCATCAAAGATACTAAAGTATCAGAACAGGCAGGAGAGATAACATCAGTCTATAAGAATACTGTCAATTTGGAAGAAATGGCAGCGGGGTTTTAAAGATTATTTTTTCATCCTTAAACCAAAACTTGGAACAAACTGATGTTATTAAATATTGGTACCTTCTTTAGAGCAGTATATATGTCCATCTCCACTTGCATGACAAACAGGTTAGAGGAGCTAATCAGCTGTTTCATGAGGTTTACGCTGAAACAAACAAGGAGGCCTTTGAAATGCAAAGGGCATGAATTGTGTTCAGTACAACACATCACCTGATTGTATTTTATGCTAAACATGTTCCCGTAGTATCTGGGTTAATCCCGAAAACTCAATACCTGAGTTCTTTGAGGAGTTCCACACTCTGGTGGGTCATCAGGTTGTTCAAGAGCCACTCAAGACACCTGGGTTTAAAATAAGTAAGTCCTTTCACGGCACATAAGCAATGCGGTGAGATGCAATGCATGTTTCCAATAAGCTGCTGAACATTCCCCCCCCCGCCCCCCAGATGTTACAGTAAAATAGGGAGCCCACAGCCATTATACTCCAAAGCCCATCCAATCAACTATGATTGTCGTCAGACCATAATGGACTATATGCTGCGTTCTGTTTTTAACTTTTAATTTCCTATACATGCTTCCAATGTTGTCATAAATAAACAGCAAGGTTTCTGCGGAAAAATATCACATGACATGCTTCTCAAAGCCCACATCACATTAGAAAACCAAAGGAGAGCCATACTAATTTTCTTCTTCAACAAAACCTTTCTTGGTGCCAATACTTACTTTTTTTTCAAAGAATCTAATCCATATGTTCCCGCAGAATTATAGTAACTACACACAGTTTTTGCATTAATTGTTTCCTTCATTGTCTCACCACACTGGTGTATTAAGCCATCCTGTAAACATATAAGGATGCAAAATAAATCCTTACTCCCAGGCCTAATGCTACAGGGGTACTCTCACCTCAAGCTTGCTTGCAAAAATGCAAGCGATGAATATCTAGAGATATTTTGGCTTCATCTGGACAAATAGCCATACTACCAGCCTCAACCATGATTATACAGAATTATATTCTATTTGTAACAGAATGAGAAAAGGGAAGGACTGGTACCTTGATGTTTAATTTTGAGATCAGAGGCATCCTAACCTTTTCAAACACATTTCCAAAGGCCACATAAGAATTCCCTGTGCTTGCAGCACCAATCATTTGTTTATATGCCCCATCTAGAAAGGGGAGGAGAGGCAAGAGATAGCAAGAAAATGCCTTTCTCAGCTCTGCCAATCTAGATGCGTTAGAGATATTTTGACATGGCTAAGTATGTGCTTGAAAACATGGCCCTTAGGATAAGGGAAGCGAAGTGGCAATGACCATGTGCTCATCCCTGGAATACAGATGAGGATGGGACTGGGAGCCCTGTACATTGCCAAGCAAAGATCTGTAAAAGCACAGAGCCATTTCCACTTACCAGCTGTAACATGCTGGCAGCTGCCAGGAGGGCAATGACTCTGCTAGGGTTTATTAACACTTCATCCCGGTAAAGTGAGCCAAAGGCAACCTGTAAGGCTAAAGAAAACCACACCCTAAGGCTCCTCATACATATGAGACAGCTTATACATGTATTTTTTTCCAATTCAGTATGTTTAAGGGTGATATACAAAAAGTGCTATTTCTCAAATTATTTTACACATAGTAACAACAAGAAGATGCCCAGAATATTAAGAAGAGGTAGATCAGATGCTATTTTTTTAAAAAAATGTAAACCCCTAAGCAGGACAAATGGTGAATTTAAGTACAGGAGTCACCACATTTGAGGTCTAACGTAAGCACCTCTCACGCTAGAAAACGCCCATTCTCCTGCAGATTTTGCCAGTTGACAAAGTGGGACGCTGCACAAAGTTTCAGAATTGATTAAAAAATGAAGGATAGGCACTTGAAAATAATGTGAGTGTTATGCTTTGTATTTGAATTTAAAAGTGTTGAAAATCTCAATCAAGTTGAAAAATGTGCATCCACAATGGCTAAATGACAAAAAAAAAGGCATTGTTGCAATGCAACTCCTACTCTCTAGGTTGTGAAGTCACTCACACGGTCCAGCTTTGCAGCACAACGTTTTGTTGAAGCAAGCTTTTGAAGCAGCCATGACAAGGGTCTTAGTTCACAACAGCATTAGTAATGCAGGCATGTGCGGCTCGAGATATTAATTCAATGCTTCGCAGTGAGACGTATGCTCCACAATATCTAATCAATAATGGCAGTTTTATTTTTTTCCCATGCCTTCAGCATGAAGGCAGAGTGTTCTAATCAACATCACAGGGCCAGTTTGCTTAAGAACCTGGTTGTTAGACGAGAAAGCAGTCGTTAATGAAGACAGGGCACACCCTGCAACCTACCGAGAGTGGCATAACCTATCTGCAATTTTGCATAATGATTCTTGGTCCGACTGACCTGATATTCAGTAAGCAACCTCAAACAAACAAAAAACGAAACAAAATCTTACATTATACTGAAGTTTCATTCTGGCTGGAATGAGCAGTTATAAAATTAAATGTCAATTCTTTTTATGTGCTGATAGTGATAAAGCATTAGGAAAGCATTTATCTCACAGACCATAAAAATGTGATTTTCACAATTCGCTGTTCATTTATAATAAACGATGAAAGACATACTGAATATTTTAGATGTGTGTAATTTCACCAACAATAAATATTATGAGCATTGTCCCCAAATGTAGAAATCCATTTTTCTGATGAATTACTTAGTAAAATGAGTTTTGCTAAAATGTATTTTGCAACAATGATATAAAATACTGGAAAGTCCTTCCAAAGATCATTTATAACTGCCCAGCTTTGTTCTAGAACACCTGACCCAAGTAATCTATTTCAATTTGAAACTTTTATGTCAGAAAGAGTCCAATGAGGATCCTTGCTTACCTTCTATGTCAATATTCTGATCGGGAATTTCCAATTCTATTGTGTCCATTCCTGACTCTCTCCAAGACCCACTGAACATACTTGAAAAGTAGCCAGACTAAAAACAGAAAAATCATGTTTTTAAATAATTTTACAACCCTTGGAAATTAAAAGATTTTATATAATAAGAAGGTATAACACAATGTTATTTTCATAGCAAGAGGAACTAAGATAGTTACACTTGAATTAAATTTTCTATTTGTCACTCCTAATTTGAAGATACCTTTCTTACATTTCAATCTTACTCATAATTCTGAACCAATTGCTTTATTTGTCCGCCAACCCCCTCCATCTCCACACGCCGATTTTAATACTTTGATCTGAACAGAATAAATGGGTTTTCACTGCATCTAAATGGGAAATGATGGAATGATTACTCCAGGAATTAAAACTAAGATCAAGCTCTGGTCTCAAATTTGATTAGTAAACTAGTATTAAACCACTCTTTATCAACTTGGCTGCAATAGGGCGCTGCAGTTTACTTAAATTGGAACTAGAACCAGCATGCAAAGAGGGTGGGGGCAGGCCAAACCTGTGTTATAATTTATTTATACAAGTGGGCAGATTGCCTCGAAGAAAGATAAGTGAGCAGAAAAATATGTAACAACATCCAAAATATATACTACCTAAAGCTTGGCCAAAAATTCCTGCAGCCACAATTATATGTAGGTACTGAAGGAACTACATGCAACACATACAATTACTGGGGTGGGGAGAAAGGAAGGAGTGGCCGAGTATGATACGTTGACATTTCTATAAGCACACATATAGGTAGATAAATTAAAACATACAGTACATACACTTAGGTATACCTTTTCATTAAAGTGAAAGTGAGTCCTTCGGGAGGGAGGCAATATAGAAATTCAATAAATAATAATAAAGTGCATTTCTTATAAAGCTAGAAATAGCTAGTTTTTGATCCAATGAGAAAAATACTGTTTACTAGAAGTTCACATCCCAGCTGGAGGTGACTCATTATGAGCTGCTATCACTCACTGATGTTTAGCCTGAGAGATTAAAAAAATAAAATCTATTTGTACAGCAATATTGTTCTTGTTGTATTTCCTTAAGCCTGAGAAATCTGTATTATTCATAAATTGTGTTAATGTATTATTAGCTCTCTGCTGCTTTGGTATGTATAGCAAGGGAATATTGTGACTACAGACTAATATTTGTCTATTTTTTGTCTATTTATACAAGTGGGCAGATTGCATTGAAGAAAGATAAGTGAGCATTGTCTATTTGCTGCTGAATTTCAGCTTCCTCGACTTCTGACCACTACTGGGACCAGAATTTCAGTCATAAGTCAGAATGGTCGTAAAGCAAACACATGACCAGATCATATTTTATGACCATTTTTACAGGGCTTATTAATTAAATCACATGGTCATTCTGGCTTTCCCAACTGACTTTGTTGTCAGAAGCTGGCTGGGAGGGTCACAGTTCATGATCACATGACCACAAGAAGATGGTACAACAGTTGTAACTTTGGGGATTGGTAGTAAGTCACGTTTTTCAAGACCCTCATAATTTTGAACCACCATGGAAAGATCATAAACCGAGGATTACCTATAATACTCATACAACACACCTAAACATGGTTTGCTTAAACACCATTATTAAACATTATAAAGTTGGATGGATTTATAAATTGTAGGTTTCCTAACACTTCCTAAAAGTGCTGGAGATCCAAGAAACAAAAAGGCCATTTTTACCTGACAGAGGTATATCTTGTGCAAGTTCCATTCTTCTCCCAGGGCACATATTTTAACATCACTGTTTTCACCATTCAGAAACAGAGTCTGATAAATATATTTCGAAGTGCTTTTTAGCTTTTTCCTGAGTTAGAAAAAAAAACCACACGTGTCGAATTCTTCCATATATGATATGCCAAGAAAAACATCTTTAGCTCAGGGTTTGTGCTATAAAGTTCTTGAGGCTCTCTCAGTTTGGTTGTTTGCTTGCAGACATTTCATTACCGAGTTACTTAATGTTATCAGTGTGAGGGAGAGTGGAAGTTTCCTGCCTGTTCTGGTCCTTCCACATCTGTGCTTATTTGCTGGAGAGTATTTCTTCTGCATTATGATTGTTTGTCAAGAATAAACCCTGATTTTCTGAATATTGGCTGCCAGAGGGAAACTCTTCCAGTCTGTTTCTTTTGTAGGTTTATTTATTTTCTCATCTGATAGAGAAATCTCTTATAAAGGTGGCATATCTATAAGCTGCTACATAAAAACGAACAACTCCTTAATCACTCAACCTGATGATGTTACCTAGTTGGGTCAAGAATTCAATTCAATTCGTACCGAAATTGAATGAGCCTCCATCAGTACAATCACACAAAAAAGAGAAACAAAGAATACATTCAGATACAGAACACATCTCCAGGTTTATAAACAAATCCCTAACCCCAGGAAATGTCCAGGCTGACACATTTCCACATACATATTTATACATATATATACATATAGAAACATCTATAAGCAACCAACCAAGCTCAGAAGCACCAAGAAGTCCATAAAATTACATTCTAATATACCTTCAATATTACACTTAAGATTATACACAACATTAAGGGCTTTTAAAGGCCATGTAATAAGTACCTCTGCGAGCATCCTTCCGTTTGGTCCAATGCCTTTCCCCCAATCATAACAAGCCAATGTGATTCAGGGGCAAGGAAATTGGGGTGTCGGGGAGCCCCTTTTCCCAGGTTTGATTCAAAAACTTTCCACAGTTGTTGCTGACTTTATGGGCTTTTCAGAAAATCAAGACTTCAACAGAAGCAGGTTGGTTTACTTATTAGAAGGCACCAGGCTTAAAAGCCAGGAGGCGACGGTGACTTCCTCAGCCATGAATGACGTTTGGGTGACTTTCACCCAAACCCCCTCGCAGGGTTGTTGTTGAAGTGGGGAAATAAATTGGAAGAATAAGGAGTTTTTAGGGATGTTCAGTAGCGGCCTTGAGTAATTTATGAAACTAATAAAGGAGAGGAAAAGCCTCCACAGCCAAAACGGTGTCGGCCCTGTACACCATCGTAGGGTCTCCTGCTTGGGCATGATGGGGCTGGACTAGATGATCTCCAAGATCTCTTCCAAATCTGTTAATCTATAATCTCCTGGGAAGAAGCGGGAAACCAGACAGTCCAGGGGGCTGGACTAGAAGACCTCCAAGGTCCCTTCCTGCTCCGTTCTGTTCCCTCCCCCCTCCCTCCCTCCCTCCCAAGGGCCTTCCTGGCCGTACCTCCTGGGGGTGTTGAGCAGCCGCTCCTCGCCCTCGCTCTCCTCGCCGCTCTCGCTCTCGCTCAGGCCCTCGCCGCGCTTCCGTTTGGGGAGGGTCCCGTCGCCCCCGGCCCTCTGCCCGCCCGCCCCCTCCGCCGCCCCGGCCCCCCACACGCGGCTGCTCAACGAGCCCATGCTCGCCCCTCCCGCCGCCGCCGCCGCCGCCGCCTCTTCCTCCTCATGGGGGTCGCGCGGCCGCCGAGGTGAAGGAAGCCCACCACTCTACAATACCAAGGCGGCTTCTGCGCATGCGCTGCCGGTAAGGAGCGGAGGGACAGGACAGGCGCGCGGCCGCCTTTTACGCATGCGTCGGCGCCTTGGCCGGCGTCCGGGCCAATAGGAGAGACGCGCCGCAGAATACGGCCCTTCGGTGGCGTCACTTCCGGCGCGACACTGGCCCGGCCATGGCGAAGCAGGAGGCCGTCCACCGCGCGGGCTCCTTGAAGCAGCAGAACAAGCCGCACAAGGCCGGGAAGCACCGCGTGAGCAGCGCCCGCAGGCAGGGAGGTGAGCGCGCGGGGGGGTGGGGGGCGGCCCTCCATTTCCCCGGGGGAGTTTATTTTTTTGGGGGGTGAGGCCGCCGCGGAAGCAGGGAGTCTCGGTGGAGGGCGAAGAGAGCCTCCAGTCCAGGAGCAGTCTATCCCACCCGAGTCGTTCTCGAGGGCCGCAGAGGCCGGTCCGACTCAGCGTCTCTCAGTCGTCTGGGTGCCTTCGAGGCCTTCTGGAAATTCAAAGTGGCTGAGATGGAGAAGCGCCGGTCTCGTTTCCCCCCCCCCCTCCGATCTTGGCAGCTTTCGAAGACTTGAAGACTCCATCTCCCAGAGTCCCCCTGTCAGCGTGGCTGGGCTGAGGAATCCTGGGAGTTGAAGTCCACAAGTCTTAAAAGTGGCCAGGTTTGGAAATCCCCACTCCAGTTGAAGGCAGCAACGGAGGAGGAGCAGGCAGGAAGCCAGCAAATCTCCTGCTACTTCCCCCTCTTCCTTCTCCAGGTCGGATCCCGGTCAAGACGCTCACTCGGCAGGTACAACGCAACTGGTCGAAACAGGACCGCAGGCACCGCGCTTGGCAGCTCCGCCGGCAACACCAGGAGGCTGTGAGTCGGCAACAGCAGAGAGCAGCAGGGAAGCTGGATCTGGGCAGCTTGCTTGGAGGAACCTCACCTACCTTGGCTTTCTCTTCCTGCAGGTGTTGGAAGAAAAGCGGAACTTGGGGCGCAAGGATGGGCCACCACACCTGGTGGTGCTGGTGCCGCTGCATGCCCAGATCGATCCCCAGGTGGCCTTGAACTTTTTCCAGAGTAACCAGGATTCGGTTGTGTTCCCAGCAAAAGGGGGGCCTCCTGGTTTTGCCCTGCTGTGCCCCCAGTCCAAGCTGCGCTGGCGTTTCGTAGTGGCTGATGCAGGTGTGGGCCTCATTTTGCAGAAATAACTTGGCACCTCCTACATCTACAAAATAGTTCAATGGTCTTTCTTGCATTTTCTTGGGGTATTTCAGAGAGTTGTAACTTCCATAATTCTTATTCTCCAGGAAGCCTTCATGCTGTGCTAGATCTTGCCAAAGTAGCCGATACTCTCCTTTTCCTGCTGGATGCTGCAGATGGTTGGGATGCTGTTGGCGATCACTGCCTCTCCTGCATCTTTGCACAGGGTCTCCCCAGCTATGGTGAGTCTAGTGCCCAGTGCAGCCTGTTTCTCCATCCATCCAGTAAGATACGGTTGGCAGGCTACAGTCCTTGCTGAAAAGCTTCCTTGTCTTGTTGTAGGACTTGGGAAATAAGCTTCGTTTTTTATAAGTAACCCAGCTATGTGAAATATCTGTTCCCTGACACTAAATGTGGGTCTGATTAAATGAGTTTGCTTCCCCTGATGCTCTATAATTATTGCTGCTGCTTTCTTGTCACTATTTTCCCATTATATGAGAGCGGGGGTAGTACAGTGGTTAGAATGCAGCTGCTGGCTGCCTGCAGTTTGGCAGTTCGAATCTCATTGGTACAAGATTGACTCAGCCTTCCATCCTTCCGAAGGTCGGTAAAATGACCCAGATTGTTGGGGGCAAGAGGCTGACTCAGTAGAGAGGGCCCTGAAGCGGTATGTAAGTCTAAGTGCTGTTCATAGTGCTAATAGCAGCCTTGGTGAGGATCCAGAGGAAAGGCAGGCTTCTCCAGCTGTCTGTAGTTAAGGAATCCTTTCTTTTTGTTCCTGGCAGGCCTTGCAGTCCAGGGTCTGGCTGAGCAGCCGCCAAAGAAGCAAACCGATTGCCGGAAGAAGCTGACCAAGGTTACCGAGAAGCGATTTCCTGGGGCCAAGCTTTTTTCTCTCAACACGGAGCAGGAATCTGCGCTGCTCCTGCAGCACCTGGCCAACCAGAAGCAGCAGCACTTGGCATTCCGAGACCGGCGGGCTCACCTGCTGGCTGATGCTGCTGAATTTGTGCCCAGCTCTGACAGTGCCATGGTGGGGACCTTAAAGGTGTCTGGCTACGTGAGGGGACGAAGCTTGGACATCAACTCCTTGGTGCACATTGTTGGGCACGGAGACTTCCAGATGAGTCAAATGGACGCTCCCCCAGACCTCTTTGCCCTGAACCCCAAGGGTCCAGGAGGGCAGCTGGCAAGCAGGAAGAAACAGGTGGGGCCTGTTCCTGTGCAGCAGGTGTGACTGAGATGCTCCTCCCCTCCCCCAAAGGGAGCATGGTCTGAGCTGCTCTCTTGTGCCTCTTGCAGGGTGACCTCAGCAGCACTGCTGCTGAGATGGAGGAAGAGGTGAAAGTGCTGAGCAAGGCCGATCCTGCCAAGCAGGAGTCTCTGCAGACGGAAGTGGTTCCGGATCCGATGGAAGGAGAGCAGACCTGGCCTTCGGAGGAGGAGCTGAGGGAGGCTGAGGGTCAGTCAGAAATGGATTAGGACAGACGGGGCGTGACTTGGTTCGTGGGCCCTCAGCCAGGATTCTCCGAACTTGTGGGCTTCAGTTCTGAGAATTCCCCAGCTGATCAATGCTGGGAGTTGAAGTCCACAAGTCTTACATTTACCAAGCTTGGAGACCCCTGTTCACGACTGGCTGAGGGATTCTGGGAGATGGAGTCCACAAGTTTTAAAATGGCAAATTTGGAGAGTCCTGTTCTAGGCCATGCTTTCTTTAACAGGTTCTCTCAGTTTATGCTCTGTACTGCTAGCCAGAGCTTTTCATTGCAGTGGCTGGATTCGCATAGGCTAAGACGGAACTATAAGGAAACAGTTTGTAGTTTGATGTGTGAATGTCGCCCATCCTCCCCCTCAAAACAGCCAGCCACCTATCTTTCACCATGATTCCATTGAGGGGGTTGAGGCCATGTATATCTGCCTCTCAACCATTTCTTCAAGGGCTCAATCATTCTTATTTACTGGCATTTATTTTATTTA
>JAEANM010019671.1:0-12301 GCA_017656035.1 Myanophis thanlyinensis | reverse complement strand
CTAATGGAAAAAAGATCACAAAACAAACGACCCAGGAGATTAGAGCACAAGTTCCAGGATATCTCCACAACAAAACTTACATAGCCCATTATACCAACATTAACTCCATCAACCAATGAAGAGGCAGCAGCCCAGCACACCACGCCCTCCCGCTAGTATTTATAGAGACAGCAGGTCACACACTTCTTGCACTGGCACGAAGCAGAAAGCACCAGCCTGAAGATGGCGAGTGGGACTCGCCGAAACGTTGCGAAGATATTCTCAAACTTACACGGGAAAAGACCCGAACAGACCTAGACCTAGACACACACACACACACACAGACACACACACTCATATCTGTTGGTTGATAAGAAGTTTGCAAAAAGTACTCATGTTGTGTCTTTTAATAGCTTATTTATAACTCAGGTGTCACTTGAATTTCTGTTCACATTCATAATGAAACATCAAGGATCAAAATCAAGTCTTGTCAGCAGTTTGGCTAAAATTTTCAATTGGAGACAGGTTATCCTGCACTTTGCCATTTTCACTGTTCTTCTGAAGCATCTTAATTCGATTTTCCAGCCTTAGAGTCCATTCATGTCGGAGCCTGGGAAGAAAGAAGATATCGTGAATCTTTAGCTAAATGCTTTTGAAGTCTAGATCTTTTGTGTAATACTGTTGGCATCCCTTTTCTTTCATCACCATTACACTTGCCATGTGTTAATTTAGCATAGGTATCTCTCTGGCCTTCTGACTTGGGATAGACAGAGAATACTAATAGTATAACTCATCATCAGAATGAAGCTTGGTGACATTGCTAAATTCCAGAGGAGTCAAACAACTGAGAAAATGCTGTCATTAGAGATACATGCTGTTTCTCGTTTGGTTATTCTCTGGATGAAGCATCAGCTCAGGGTTATCTCATAGGAAAAATAATATAGTACATGTATTGGAAATGACATCAAGGAAACTTGGGGAAGCAAACTCTTTATAACACACCATCAGCAGAACAAAACAAAAAAGAAAATAATATAAATTAAATGCATTCATTGAATCAAGAAGGCATTATTTTTTATCAAAGTATTGATAAAAGTTTGCATTACACCTCCTTGGGCTATTAATGTTATTGAGTGTATAGAAAAGGTCTTAGTGAAAGGAAAATATTCCTCCTTATTGTAAACACTTATATGGAATTGCTTATTTGGAATTGCTCATTAATCACTGCTTCCCAATGTGTTAGGAGAGGACCAGTCTAGATGGAAGCATTCCACATGGTGGGATGGGGAGATCAGAACTTCTATGCATCTAATCCCTGGAATCTGGCTGTACATCTGAGATTTTCAGTGTGTGTAGGAATAGATTGGCATTCTGTGGTGGCAAAACATGCCACTTGGCAAGGTGTCCAATATTTTTTCAATAGTAATGACAATTTACTCATTACCATGGTGGCACAGTGATTAGAATGCAGTACTTCAGGCTAACTCTCTGCTCACTGCAGGAGTTTGATTCTGAACGGCTCAATGTTGACTTAGCCTTCCATCTTCCGAGGTCAGTAAAACGAGGACATAGATTGTTGGGAGCAATATGCTGACTCTGTAAACTGTTTAGAGAGGGCTGTAAAAGCACTATGAAGTGGCATATAGATCTATTTCTATTTATATGTTTGAACGTGTGATGAGAAAAGAAACCATAGCTAAAACTAATGCAGTATATAAGGATGAAGCTGTTCATATCAGATCAGTTTTCCACCAAACTCTGGACGTAAAATAAATAATACT
Organism: Myanophis thanlyinensis; assembly: GCA_017656035.1. Lineage (NCBI taxonomy): Eukaryota > Metazoa > Chordata > Lepidosauria > Squamata > Homalopsidae > Myanophis > Myanophis thanlyinensis. The sequence goes on along the minus strand of JAEANM010019671.1, from coordinate 10,541 downwards.
TTAGGCCTATGATAAAGACATCACAGGAAACCTTTGGAACCATTCTCCTTGCATATAGTGAAGTAAAATTATATTGAGAGGAGAGTACACAAAAGCCTTCATTGCTGTTGTCCCTCTTATTGAAAGATAGAGGTAAATAGTATGGTAAGCCTTTGCTTTGTCACAGAGCAGGCTCCAAATTCTACCTGGCTAAAAACAACATCTGTTTTTAATTAAAACAAATAACAAACAAAATAAATAACCCAACCCAAAACAGCAACATGAGACTGACATGTTTCAGAGCAAAGAATCTAACATCAAATGCATTTACAAGAATGTTTCTGGATTCCACATGCACCAAAATCTATTTTTAGAAAAAAAATGGTAGATGGGTTTACAGCTAGGGATGTTCAAAAACTCAGGTTTGGAGATAGAAGGTTCAGTTTCCCTCTAGAGCGGGCTGAAGAAAACCCTCCAAATTGGAACAGGTACAAGAGGTCCCAAGATGGCCTGGCCTTGAAAGAAGCCTATTTTATCTAGAACATATCTGGAACAGCTGAAATCACTTCTGATTCAGGGGGTTTACTTCTGGAAACTACTGAATTGGGCCCAGAATTTTGAGGGATGTGAATTTTGCAGATCCCTGATTTCAGCTTGGTTGTTTGTTTGCAAGTGTGATTGGTTGCTTAGGAAAAACACAAACATAAAAAGAAATGGAAGAGAACATCCTGTTAAATTATAGGGAAGAACAGAAAACCTCTTCATGGTTTCACTTTCTGGTAAATTAGTGTTTTATGATTACCCATACATGACAGCTGCTTTGTGAAGAACAAGACTCCCTTGACGGCTTTTTGTGAGGGAATTCATTATATGTTTTCTTAATTTCAATCATGCTTACCAGACTGAAAAGGTTGTGTGTCCCTGCTGCAAAGTTGTAGTAGGTCTCTGTGATTTGAACATAAAGTTCTGCTGAGGGATTAGTGTCTTTGGCTGAACATATAAGTTTCCTTGAAACTGGGAGTTCAGTTAGCGCGCAGGCATATTAAACCCACTTCAGACTCTTATGTACGTTATGCAAAAGTCTTCAGAGGCTCTCTTTGATAGACCCCAATCGGCTTCTAACCCTTAAATATACAGGATGAATTTCTGGCAGAGGGTTATAATAATTGCTCAGTATAACTATTTCCTCTCTGATTGATTCATTTAATGTCTCAGTAAATATAGTATGGACTTTGATCTACAAATAGCAAATGTGGTATTCTCAAAAGCATTATAATCAGATAGCAGTTTTTAAATTCAAACCACACTCTTGCATTCTCCTTTCTCAAATATTCTTTATTAATTATACAATCCCAGGAGACACTAAGAGACATACTTTCATTTAGACTAGTTGGTTGCTTATTTATTAGTAAGAACTATGGACAAAAGGGTAGAGAAGGCAGATTCACATCTCCTCAGTTCAAAGTATACTTTTAAGAACTTGCCAAAAATTGGCGTAGGAAACTGACAGGCATTATTTAGCTACTACTGCAATTTTGGATGAAGATGTAATTTAAATCAAACAAACAAACAATGACCTTATTTATTCTTACTCTCTAATCTGACCAGCAAATTATTTTTTGTGCCTTATAATATTCAAGTTTCATGTTTATCTTATTTTATAAGTCTGGAGGTTGGGGTGGAATCCGACCGGTTTTGCTACCGGTTCGGTGCGCCCGCATGTACGCCAAACGCACTGCAGTGCGGCTCTTTAAAGTGCTTTTAGAGGCACCAGAGGCAGTGGGGATCATCAGGAAGGCTCTGTAGACGCTCCAAACAGCTGATTCAAGTAAGTAAGAAAAAAAAGGAAGCTCATATAAGGAAGGATAAGGGCAGGGTTGGGTCGGTGGGCAGGCCAATTTCAAATCTCTACTACCAGTTCAAGCAATGTGGTACGATACAGCTGAATTTCACCACTGCTGAAGATCCATAAAACTTAATAATCTGGCTTCTAATTTCCAACAAATTCTTACTCAGTAAAAGAGGCTTCTGTTTCTTCATGTCATGGTAACATGCTTTCAGTTTTATTGTGATGATGGTTATAAGCTTACTTTATTGTGAAATAGCAAGTATGGTTGTTCTTTTCAATATCACACTTCCCTGCTTTAGAAGTTCCCTAACTCCCTACTTAGGGTTTTGAAAAATCTCAGGATGAGGAATTTGTTCACCAAGTGTCTCCCCACCCTTTGGGTTTAATTGAAAGAGAGAAACCAAGGGAGGGTTGAATAAAAGTCAAATATTCTCACACATTTCTTAGTCACCGTAATAGCTAAGAGAACTGGAAGAGATCGTACGAGAACTTCAGCAAAATGCTCTCCTTTGTGGGTAGAAGAAAGCAAACTATTTTCCTCAGGAGACAAAAATAGAGAAGACATGTTTGGCAAAGGTTACTAAAAGAAATTGAGAATAAAGCTTCTTCTGAGAAACAGCTACTAAGAATTAGTAAATTTCCCATTCAGTCTGAATATCTGATATTCTCTATGGGTCCTATTGGTTAAGACGTGTCATCTTTCCGAACTCAGAGAACTTGCTTTTGCTGTTGTGCTGCCTGCCCTTTGGAACACTATTGCTCCTGAAATTACGTAGATTGGCACCAAGCCTGCTGGTTTTTCCAAAAGTTTGAAGATCTGGATGTTTGTTGCCAGGTATGGCAATTAGTAGAGGTCAGTGAAATTGTTGGTTTGTAGTTAATTTATTTGTCCTTGGTTGCTATTACATAATATTGGGTTTTTTTTGTGTTTTGTATTTGGAATTTACCTTTAAGTGCCTTTAGCCATTCAGATTTACCATCCTGGGATGGTAGCCATATACAGTAAACTGAATGAATGAATAAAGTTCTCCCTTCTTCTGTGAACATTCTCTTCCCATCTCTGTTTTTCAGTATCAATATTCATGTGCATTTTTTGCTGAACTTCCCCAAAAATATGAAAGGCAAAGTATAAAGAAGGAAATAGATTATTGAAAGAATGTGTGGGCTCTTCCAGTGGCTTTCAAGTGGCCTTGCGGCCATTCCTCAGTAGTGCTAAAAAAAACCAAAACTTTGGTAATTTGCTAAAGCAAAATACAAGTATATTAGCAATTTTGTAACCAGACATTTTCCCATAATTGTGACCCTAGATATGTATTGCGGTTATGGCTGACTTGGAGGTGGTTGTAAACATGCAGGAGGAGAACAACTCCAGGAATAGTACAGTGAATCTCTGGGGACAAGAGAGAGAGGATGACGCTTGGATTGATTCCAGGAACTTGGAGCTGAAGTGAGACAAGAGATCCTGCCAACAGCAAAACAATTTGCACATGAGTTCTACCATGTCTTAGTGTTATATTCCAAGGAAAATAGCAGCTTTGCTGCTGTTTGTAATAAATAGCAGAGTCTAAAATAAGCTTGCTTCCTAAATGCAGACAACAGGATGAGGTCAATCAGATGTGGAACAATTACCAGAGTACTGTAGTAGGAAATGCCATGGAATTGCTCTATGTGTTTCAGACCTGCATAATTACATTCAGACCTGAGGTATGCATAATTACATTATAGTAGCGAAGAGTAAACCTATGCATATTTCTTTGAGAATTGGTTCCATTTAACTTAGTACACCTTAATCTAAATATACAGGTAGTCCTCAACTTACGACCACAATTGAGCCCAAAATTTCTGTTGTTAAGTGAAACATTTGTTAAATGAATTTTGCCCCATTTTACGACCTTTCTTGTCACATTTGTTAACTGAATCACTTCAGTTGTTAAATTAGTAACCCAGTTGGTAAGTGAATCTGGCTTCCCCATTAACTTTGTTTGTCGGAAGGTCCCAAAAGGGGATCGTATGATCCCGAGATGCAGCAACAATGAATCAGTTGCCAAGCCTCTGAATTTTGATCACGTAAAGCTGCAATGGTTGTAAGTGTGAAAAATGATCATGTCACTTTTTCCACTGCCATTGTAATTTTGAATGGTCACTAAAGGAACTGTTGTAAGTCGAGGACTACCTGTCGTCTGTATCACCATTTTAATTGATTGGATTTGGCGTTTCTGTTTCTGCATCTCAAGTTATCATATCTGTGAAATAAATGTAATTCTTAACTAATTGCAACGAATCTGCTTGGAAGGGACTTGTGGAGGGGTCCTCAATATATTAACATTTAATGTCATTTATATGATTTTATTTGGCTAAGCTTGTCTTGGTAATCTGTTCATTTCCTTCATGAAATACAGGTATACATTTATAAGTGAACAATATTATTTTAATGTTGCCAGCTTCCAGGTGACCTAAAAGTCATAGAATAAATGGTGATGCCTTGCAGAAATATGCAAAGGATCATCAGTGCGGCTAAATGAATCAAGGAGTGATTGCTTTGGGAAAAAGACAGTATATCAGCAATTCTATTGTCGGCCTTTGGGCTAGGAAATCATTTGTGTAGAGCAACCCAAAGATATATTTGTCCAGGTCTCCCTGGAAAGGAATTCTGCCTTTCTTGGCCAGTGTATTCTGTTTCTGAAGTGAGTTGCTCAGTTGAACAATATTAGATTGTATCCAGTTTGAAACCTGTAATGTAGATAAAATCACTCACTTATTTAACGCACTTTGGTGCAATCGAGAATCTTCATCTTCTTTTTGCTTGGTGTATGTTTCAATTATTTCTTCCCAAAATTTCTTCAAGCCATTAGCATCACAGATTACTATGGGATGGCATTTGGAGCCAATGTAGCTGTCCATTTTCTGAAAAGCAAATCAAAAGTACAATGGAGACAGCACTTTTCTTTTCTGACTGCTAAAAGAATAATCCATGTTCTAAGAAAATGTCTTTCTCCCATTATAAAAATGGCTTACATAAAAGCTTTTGGTGAAAATAATTTCCTATTTAGATTCTACTTAAGAGTGTTCCGAGTTGATTTGACAAAGGATGTTGTTCTTCAGCTCATACCTTCTTAGTTTTGTTTACAGAAAACCTAATCTATATATTGTTCTACAACTACAGTGAGTAATACTGTGGAACAAATAGAAAGAGGGCTCTACTATCAGATATTTGCTGAGCATCTGAACACGCTAAACATATTCTAGTATCAGTTTAATTGAAAGTATGGGCTGCATCTACTGGTTTCTCTTCTTACACCTAGGACTATACATTCTTATTGTTCTTGAAGGGTTTCAGGGAAACAAGATAACATTCATGGTGTTTCTCATATAATTATCAAAGTGCATAAAAAGATTAGTAACTTGCTCATGACATGTTGTGATTTAGTCCCTAAAATATTGTTTTTTATTTAGGGTTTTTTCCTGACTCTTATTTGCATTTTATATGACACATTATTATTTTATTTCAGATTGTGTCTTGTTGATATTTATGAACACGACATTTTTACATCCATGAAGAATAACGTTAGTACTGCAGTCATAAACAGAATAATGAAGGAATTAAAATAGTTTCTTTAAATCTTATAGACTGTTCTAAACTGAGTTCAGCAGAAGGCCATCCAAGGTGAATTCTGTGCAAACCATTAAATAAAATAATATAAGAATAATAATGCAACCTTTTTTTAAAATTCCTTTTCTATTCCAAATAGTTTAGGAATTATTTGGATTGCAAGTAGATACTATTGTTCAGTAACTATGGGTTGCAAATTCATGTAACATAGTCTTACTTCCCAACAAGAGTGTTCCTGTGCTTTTCTCTGGGATAATTTATTTTTTTTTCAGTCTCCCCAGTTTTGTGTGTTTTTCTTTCCCCAATGATGGTCAACTATCCTAGGCAATTAAGCATGTGCAGACATCAGCACTTCTCTAAAACTAGAGCTTTATTCACACATGTCAATATCTCCCCCTTGTGTCTACACATCTGCCAACACTAGCCATCTGGTATCACTTGATCTGCAAGATGCTTCCAGATTGAAGGCTTTTAGTTTTATACCACCAGGGGAAGAGTTATTCAACATTTCTGTCTTTTCTTCCCCAAAAACATTTTGTTTGAAAAGAAAAAAGTTGAGAGAAGCATTGAAAAAACATAGACGGATTTAAGTAGGTATTGATGTTATCTGGAACCTTAATGCTGAAAAAAAACGGGGCATTTTTGCACTTTCAAAAATATCTCATTCAGAGATACCAATGGCATCAGTTTTCTCCACAATCATTTGTGGCATTTGGAGGTATATGTTTCTTTCTCTTAATATAGTTTTTGTTTGTCTTGCTTCTGTTTTTGTCCAAAATAATAAAGTGAATCCAGAAACTTAACAGAAAAGAAGAAACCCATCATTTCATTTAAAGTTCCAGTTAAAATTTCATTCCCCATGGAAAATGCTTAAAGGAACGCAGGTATGGCACTTTTTAACCAAAACATCTGCATAGTATCTTTGGTTCATGGCCTTATTTTGGTTTATCAATACCAAGAAATCTGTTTAATTTCAGACAGGTGAACCGTTCCTAAAATGAATGGCTGTTTTATTTTCATTCAGTCCTTCCAAATAAATTAATAAGTAGAACTACAGCAAATATCTTAAAGTATTATCTGCATGCCTTTTATTTAAGGCTAGCAATTTGTTTTAAGCATAAACTCACAGTGGGTAAATGAAACAATCCCTAATATGGTAGTTCTTAAACACTGATGAATGGGGGAAACTACTTTGTCTAAGCTGAATTTTCTGATTAAATTTCCTTCACTAACTTTCTTTCCACTTCCCTAAAATGGAAAGCAAACATCCTTGATAACTTGGGAGTTAATGTTTTACATATTATATATTTTATATGTATTTTTAAAGATAAGATTTTTTTATTGTGATCTTGTAAAATTCTACTTAGTACACATGTACTCCCCACTAAATGTTCATAACTGCAACTCACAGCTCAATCTCCCTTGTTTTAATTCCCTTTTAATTAGTAATATTTGCTACGGAATAAACATGAAGAGATTATGAAATTGGTATACTTTTATTAGGACTAATACTCTATCTTCACCAGAAACTCCGTGTTTCCAGATGAAACAGGTATTTTGCAAAGAAGTAGAGTTATTATTCTCATAATTTCTTTCATCTTTATTTTTACCTCACAAAATATGTCAAGATAGGAAAGTGAGGAGTTTGTGGTTATGAAATTGCATCTCAAATGAATTTTAGCTCATTTATGGGCAATTCACTACAGATTTAATCAGTCATATGAATACTACAATTAATGAATCTTGTTTCTAGATTAGATGCAGACTTAGAATGAAGCAATTATATGGCAACATTGAGTTATTTATAATGATTTCATTAAAGCTGAACAAATAAGTACCATATTCTTATTAGTGTGCTGAAACTGCCATTTTACTAAACATATCCTATGGAGACATCAAGCATGAGATGACAAAGCTTAATTTGGTGTTTAGTAGCAACATATCCAAGTAATTCAAACATCAAAGTATCTTAAGAAAACCAATACGTCAATAAAAATCCAGAAATGTGTAAAACAATATGTACTAGACTGTATTATTAATTGTATAGCAAGAAATCAATTACTGTGCTAAGCACTGCAATTTAATATAATAATTATTTTTTTAAAAAAATAAATGCTTACTTTAATAATAGAGAACCTTCTTCTTCTTCCAACTGGCCTTTTGGAAATAGTTTTGAGATGTGTTAGCTTTACCTTTAGGATCTTCTCTTTCTAAAAACTCAAAGTGGCTTGGGTGAGCTTCAAATATCTTTTTCTTCTGTCGCTCATTTTTTATTTGGGTTTGATGACATGGCTATTTTTGAATCATTTCAACGGAGGGGAAAGAAATTAATCTCCTTCTATGAGATCTACATGAGATGGGATTGCCAGACAGCTACAAACCATCACCTCTGAATGCTACATTTGATCTATGCTATAATTTTATGGCAAGAGACACTGATGTCATAATTTGGCTCAAGGGAAACAGTTATTATTTGACAAATGCAGCATCTTAGGAACATGTTGCCATGTGACTAGCAAGAACAGGACACCACCATTTGAACAAATAGAGACCTAAATACTCTGGGTTGTATAACATGTGGTTTGTTTTAAGACTGGGTTACTTAAATGAGCTGGAAGAGTGATAGCAATAAATCTTTTGAACTAGTCTTTGATAAGAAAACCTAGCTGATTTCTGATAAGACCCCAGCTATTCTTTTCATGGTCAAGGAATATGCACCCAACAGCATCCTCAAAACTTTTAAGAATGTGAGATAAATGTAACACATATTTATCCTCTATTGAAATAATACGATAACTAGAAAGTTTTTCTTTGCTGTGGTTTTTGAAATTTCTCAAAATGAGATGTTCCCTCCTCAGCATTTTAAAGAATATTCTGACGCCCTGCATTTTGTGGGACAGAGCCTATAAGATTCCTTATTATTCTGAGAAGTAGATTAAAATAGTTAGCCTCCTGTAAAAGCACCAATTTTAAAATGTCACTCTTCATGATCTACCACCACATCCTTTGTTTAATATTTCTCTCATCAGATTTTTCAGGGTTTTCGTAAAAGTATTTGCCAAAACCCAAAATTTGAACTCTGATTTGTGAACAATAAGTTATTAATTCCAGATAGTAATAAATTCTTGAAAGATTCCCCCAAAGAAGGACAAGTGGACTTAAATGCCTGTTTTTTAAAAACAGGTACAGTTTGTGTAGGAATGCTACATGTAGCTCAATGTTTTGAATTTAATGTGTGTATTATTTCTATAATGATTCTGAAATAAGTTATTTCTGTGAATGCCTCTGTATAGCTATTTTTTTTCCTGAATAATGCTGGGACTAAACTTACAGTCCTTTCAGAGGGCAAAAGTGTTGATGTAGAATAGGTTGGACTGGAATTATAAAGACCAAGTTCAATCCTCCCCAAAATTCATTAGTTGATTTGCGGCCAGTGATGTTCGTTCTCAGCCTAGTATTTCTCGTGAGCTGCCTTGAGCTGCTAGACAGGAGGCAGGATATAAATCTGTCGGGTAAGTAAATAAATAAATGATGTCAGAATGACATAAATGCTAAGAAATAAGCACATTAAAAAACTGAATAGAATCAGATCCATAATCTGTCAAATGAAAAAATAATGCAAGAACAGTAAGGTTCCAGTAAGGTAACTAGAACTGTGGGAGGAGATAAACTGTAGGGCTCAAAACAGATCAGTAACTTTCCACTGCCTGCTGCCTCTTTTCCTCGTTGATTAGCATGCTGGGTAGGGAATTCTGGGAGTTGAACTCCACAAGTCTTAAAGTTGCTAAGGCTGGTCATCGGATTTAATGCCTACTGATAATGTCTCTTGTTCCTCAGTACTGATCCATTTTGCTGTCTAAACTGAAGGATTTGGTAGCATCACTTATCCTATTTATTATATATAGTACCAGATAGGATGGACATTTGAATCTTATTTCAGAAACCATATACAGATTTTTTTTCCTTTCAGTGTTATCTTTGTATGCTAAAGTAAACAGAGATAGATTTTAATCTGTTTCAAAATTCATTTTTCCCTATTTGATTGCTTAGCAAGTGAATTAACAGAACACGAAGGGTATATTTGTTGCTCTTATGTGGTATATTTATAGTACAAATGTGAAAACATTCAGTTTGTTAAATTGTTCTGCCAGCAAAAATGTCACTGAATAAGAATGGTACCAGTTAAACATGTAATAAATCAGAGTTGTTTTCCCCCCTTTCTCAACCTACTTTAAATGGACAAAATGATATTTTATAATCAAACTGTTAGAACAATATTAAAATGTAATTTTCATGGACAGCTTAACAAGTTATCATATATTACATTACTTTGTCTGACATTTTAATTTTCAAGTTCATTATTAGTAAATTGGCCCTCCTGATTACAAATTACACAAAAGCTTCTATATTCTTCATGTATGAAATCAACAAGAAAAAAAGACAGCTTTTGAGATCAACTTTAGATCTTGGTTTAGAACAGAATAGAATTCTTTATTGGCCAAGTGAGATTGGACACAAGGAATTTGTCTTCAGTGCATATGCTCTCAGTGTACATTAAAGAGAACGGTACATATGGCAGGAATCATAAGATACAACACTTAATGATAGTCATGGGATACAAATAAACAGTCAAATCATACTATGATTTATTTATTCAATGAATTATATAAGAACTATATTGAAATGTTTAAAAGTTTTACTCAAAGAAGGAGTACAATTCTCTATCACAGTGGTTCTCAATTTATAGTCTAAGTGCCATGATGTTATGACACAGAGTCTGCAAAGGTTTGAAGAAATGCTATGATTTAAAATCTTGAGTTAAGTCTTGGAGGGTCCATGGCCATTAATCATGGCCACAAAAGGTATTTAAAGGTGTAGAAAAGAAAAATAATGCTCTATCACATTATCTGTTTAATCAGCTTAGTATCAGTACATATTGCATCATAACTGTTAGTACCCGGAATCACAAGAAGTTATATTATTGCTGTGATCCAAGTTCAAATGAGAATTCAGAATGTACTGTTTGTGTTTTATCTTGAAAATAAGTGACTCAGAATCAGCTCGTAGTGAAATCAGCTCTTTATTGCAGCACAGCACTCATAA
>JAEANM010019670.1:0-12301 GCA_017656035.1 Myanophis thanlyinensis | reverse complement strand
CCATGCTGGCTCAGGAATTCTGGGAGTTGAAGTCCATGAGTCATGAAAGAGCCAAGGTTCCCGACCCCTGCACTAGAATGATGGCAGGATCTATGCTAGCTTCCTCTGGACATTTTTTCTCTAAGACCCCTCACTTTTACCTGGGTTTTATTTTATTTTAATTCATGAGAGAAAATTTATATGGCCACCCAATTCACAGTACTTCAGGCAGCTTGTAGAAGTACAAAATTAATTAAAGCCCATCCCTTTGGAGACAATAGTACAAAATTAATTAAAGCCCATCCCTCAATAGACAATAATTATTCTCCAAAATAAACATATCTTATTCCCAATATATATCCTCATTTCCTCTTCCCTTGAAATTGTTCCTTAGCTGATCCTACTCCCTGTTTCCACATCTATATTTCTCTTTCTTCCTGCCTCCCCGCTTCCCATATGTAATACTTAGTTTTTCCTAATAAAATTAAAGCTAATTTTATGCAGTGGAAAAAGAAAAAGGGGTGACCAGGAAGAAGAAGGCTGAGAGTTCTGGCTCTTTTCCTTCCCTGTGATCATACTAAGTTTGTTCTGGGTTGCACAGCCTATCTTTTGGCTCTCTTCATTGCATTCCAGAGCACCCGAATTCTGGAAAGGTCGTGGCTTTTAGCTCTGGGTTTGAAGAAATAAAATCGCAGGGCACAGAACTCTACACCCTCACCGGAACAATCAGAGAGGTTTCAGAAAATCTAATCATGCTTAGAAGCTTGCATCTTATTTGCATAAATACTGATATTGGAACCAAGGGGCACCACACCAATCATGCCCATCTACCCTCTGATCTTCTGGGGATGTAAGTCATCCCTCCCAGTGAAATCTCTTCCTCCTCTTGAGTCCTCCTTCTGCTTAGCAAGTACCCAGTGAATTCCTCTTCTCTCTTTCCCTCTATTTCTGTCAACTCACTAACATTAAACTTTAAACATTAAAATAGGATCATGGCCAAATTTCTTTTTGTAGGAAGAAGACAATAATTTTGTTTTGTTTTTTTTAAATCCCTTGAGGTCCCTTTCTGCAGCTGTTTAGAAAATGAGATATTCCAGTGGGATGCATACAAACTTGTCCCTCCAAACAGTTGTCCCCCCCCCCACTTTTCCTGAAATCAATTACTGTTCCAGAAACCAATATCCACAGTACTTCTCTAAACAGAACCCTCCTCATTGTGGAGAACTTGCTCTGCTCAATCACCTCTGCTTCCCTCCAAACCATTCCTATTTTCCTTAGCAGTAGGAAGCACTTTGGATTCTGTCGAATAATTCATGGATGATTTAGCCACTAATGCAGTGTTTCTCAACCTTGGTGACTTTAAGATGTTTGGACTTCAGTTCCCAGAATTCCTCAGACAGCTTTGCTGTAATTTGCTTTGCTGGAATTCTGGGAGTTGAAGTCCAAACATCTTAAAGTCATTAAGGTTAACACTGCACTAATGTGTTATGGATTGTATATGCGTAATGTTTATGTGTTACGGATTGCTACCAGTGTTAGGGGCAACATGCCTGTGAGAAGCCTTTGTTGGAGAACATAATCTGGTAGATGTGACTGCAGCCATGTACTGTTGTGGCCCTCTTGAAGTTATCTAACTGGCTGCTATGGGAAACTGGATGTTGGCCATATAAGCTTTTGGCTTAATCCGTGTGTACTTACTGGTCTTTGGCCACTGATCCTTTTAGTATAATATGCATTTTGTATAATAAAATGCATATTGCTCCATCACTATGCTTTTACTGTACACATATGGCCTTGTTTTGCAACCCTTACCTCATTTTCTATTACAACTGTTCACTACGCTAAGGGGATAACTGCCCTCAGATCATTTTTGTAAGGATGTCTTTATTCACCGGGCACTTTTCTGCACCAACTTTTCATATAGTTGCTCTTCTGTCATGCTGAGGACTGATTGGCTACCAGGCAATGTGAACTTATGGAAAAGGGATAAGCAGTAAAGGGAAATCCCTCCCAACCCCACTTAGTCACATGTCTCCCGCCTGCCTTTTTGCTTGTCCCCTTCGGTACCTTTTCTCGCTGCACCAGTTTCTTGTACACAGAGTCCGGAAAGGAGCGGAGAGGGCAGAACTTCCCGGTGCCTTCAGCGCACATAAAGACTCCATTTTCATACACGACACGCCCATGGCTTATAGTAACCAGTGGTACCCCATGGCAGCGCATATTCTCATACAGGTTCACATCACCACCCTGGACCTGGGTACTGGCTGAGATGGTCCTAGGAAAGAACAAAGAGCTGTGAGATCTTCAGGGAACTGGTTCTGCTGTCTTAGCATTGACAGCATTTGGTCTTTTCCATTTCTTGAATTTCCTAACTCAGAAGAAAGGGAAGGCTGTCGATCAATCTTAGCTGATTTCAAAGCACGAGGGTAAAACCACTCCAATGCTTAACAATTATAAATCTATGAACAAAGTCAAAATGAGGCCAAAGGGAATTCAAATAAAAGGCAATAACCGATCCCAGTGATTTTCTGGAAACTTCTTTTTCCTTTCTAATTTTCCAAAACTTGCACAATCTGAGTTGTTAAAAGATGTAACACTGTTCCCATCATCTTCAATATCAGGAGGAATGTAGTTTTTTAAAAAAAAAAACTAGGGTCACATTAGCATTTGAGGGAGCCCAAGTCAACATTCCTTTCCTCTCTCAAATTCTTAAATCAGAGAGTAAGGCCAGGAAAGCTTGGGGGAAAGAGTTTATTTATAAAATCTATATACTGTATTTTTATTGTGCTTTATGGAAAGGAGAATCGTGAAGTAGGACATATTTGAGAGGCTCTCTTGTAAGTGTAACATTCTGTTTAAGACCTTACTAATGTATCTCTTAAGCATGTTCTTTCTGACAGAGGTGAGATTTTTGCAACATCTGCTATGTATTGGATAAAGGTGCAGGATGAAACTACAGATAAATAAATAGAACTTTTTTTGTCAAGAAGTAGAAGCCTTGCTTCGTTTCTTAAAAACCACTGAAAAATCTGAGAAGATTCTTAATATCTTAATATTAGCTTGCTGGTTTCAGGAAATTCAGGGAACCAAATCAGATCTTCCTTTCTATTAAACATCTGGTGAATTTCAAGGGGTCAACCTTTTAACACCATTTGTTCTGAGAACTTATAAATCAGGAAGTGGCTATGCCTATACAACATGTTTAACTTTAGTTGAAAGCTCAGATGGCTTAGCTAGCCTTTTAACATGACCTACAAGATCTTTAAAAGATACTAGATCAGGATATTCTTATTATCATTTTATATTACAGTATCTAGATATTATTTTGCTTTAATTCCTTAATTAACTCTATTATCTATATAGAGTTGTATTTCCAGTATGATTGCAGTGAATATTTCTTTTTTGTTTATTCAGTCCCTAAATTTAGATTATATTGACTGCTGCAAATTTAGAATAAAGCTCCATCAGATGATATAAGAGAACTTAAGTCTAAGTAAATATGACACTTGCTGCTTAATCCTATTATTTACTCTTATTTAGATTTATTTTGTTTTTAATATCTTTCTTTAATAATATTTATTGGTTTTACATGTTATGCTCATGATGAAACCCATTGTATATATCTTAATTTACAAGAGAGCTTCTCAAATATGTCCTATTTCACGATTCTTCTTTCCATAAAGTTGCAGCCACCTTGGGGTCCCTGGCACAAAGAGCTCTACCTGGATCTTCAGTGTTCTTTAAAAAAACAAACCTGACTGTGGCCTGCTACAAGGCAACATCCCCCCATACAGCAATCTAAACATCTTATCCTGCACAATAGATAAGGCTAGTGAAATAGGAAACAAGGTAAGAATAGCAGACAACCTGAATTCCCTAGCCATCTTCCACACATCTAAAAACTGTCAAAGTTGAGGAACACTGAATTAGAGGGACCTCTAGATCAGGGGTCTCCAACGCAGGCAATTTTAAGACTTGTGGACTTCAACTCCCAGAATTCTATCTGTGTCCGACACTGAGCTTTGCTTTGCTTGATTGAGGAATTCTGGGAGTTAAAGTCCATAAGTCTTAAAGTTGCCAATGTTGGAGACCCCTGCTCTAGTAAACAGCAAATAACCACCAAACCTCCCTTTATTCCCATCCCAACAGTCATCCAGACTCTTGATCTGGCAGTTCTAAACCTGCTGGTGCTATCCATTGGCAAAAGAGAATGCCCTGAGTCCTCATGGCTGCCATTCCTCCCTGAAAGTGATTTTTGTGCATAGGCCTTGACATCAGAACGAACCTAGTGGCTTCTCTAATGACTAAGGTTGGGATGTCCCGCATCTGAAATTTGCACAGAAATTTCTAGTTAGGACTTTGGCTATTCCTCTCCTCCTGATCCCATCTTCCCCAGTGCCTACTTGGTGGCCTCAGGGTCCCACACAACGACGTCTGCATCGGCTCCAGGAATGATGCGGCCCTTGCGAGGGTATAGGTTGTAGATCTTGGCAGCATTAGAGCTGGTGATTGCAACAAAGCGGTTCTCATCCATCTTGCCCCCTACCTGCAAAGGAGCAGAGTCAGAAGATTCAGTTCCTGCTCAGGATGAGTTTTAAGAGTTATAGCAGTGGTGACAAACCTTTTACTTACCGAGTGCCGAAAAGTATACACTTTGCGCGTGCCATATGCACTTGCGTGCAGCTTCATGTGCATTGCATGTGCAACTGCACCATCTGTGCATGCATGCAGCTTTTGCACATGCAATACATGCACGCTGCACACAGGCACTCATGCACACATGAGCAATTGCGTGTGCATGAACAGGAGAACTCTGAAGACCAGCTGGATTTCCTGCTGCAATTGCATGCATGCACAGCAGAGGCCCAAAGACCAGCTGGGTCTCTGCAATCACGCATGCGTGCATGCACAATCGTATGTGTATGCTCAGCTGGAGGTAAGTTGGTCGATAGCTTGTGTGCCCAGCAAGATGGCTCTGCATGCCACCTGTTGCACCCGTGCCATAGGTTCACCATCATGGAGTTATAGAGTGGTGGTGTTAAAGAATTTGGTTTAGGTAAAGGGACTCTAGTCTCTTGGGCGGGGGGGAGGGGAAGGAAAATTGGGTTGCAGGAACAGAGTATCTCTTTACAAGTCATCCCCATATATCCTGTTTCTCCAAAAATACGACCTATTCAAAAAGTAAGGCCTAGGCTGATTTTTGGGGGATAGGCCTAGTATACTCTCTGCCCCCAAAATAAGCCCTAGTGAAGTGGGTGGGTGTGGCCAGCACAGGAGGCAGCCCTTCCCTTCCCCGGTCACCTCATGGCTGCTTGGACCCCTTAACCGCCACCTCCTGCACCTTAAAAAAAATAAGACCTCCCCAAAAATAGGGCCAAATGCTTATTTTGGGGGTCAAAAGAAAATAAGACCTGGTCTTCTTTTCGGGAAAACATGGTAGGAACAACAAATGTTTGCTATTTCCTGCTTATTCTCTTATATGAACCCTCGCTTCTTGCTCAACTGTTCATTTGAAATTTGGTTTTTCCTCAAATGCGGTATTATTTTCTTTTATTTTCTTTTGCTAATGCCCAGCTTTTAATTCAGATGATAAAATGATATGCAAGTGTGTAAGTATAGGGCTGCAGAAGCCGTTCAGTTGCCTCAGACTGTGAGATGGATGGCAAATAAATTTAATAATAGTAATAATAGATACAGGGAACTGCCTTTTCATGAAGATTGTGACCAGATTTGAAAATATCAACCTGACAGCCATTGTTCTTATGCTCACTGGGGACAAAAGGCTTTGAAGACTGTGTTTGTGATTGAAAGCAGGAAGCTATAGAAGAATGGCATAGAAACACTAGGTAGGATTCTGCTATACTGTAAGATGAAAAATAGCAATTATTTATTGAATGCATTTGGAATCAGCCAAAATACTCTTGGGTGATTGCCAATAGAAGAAAATAATTATTTTCTTTAATAATGAAATGCAAAGAATATAGCGGTTGCAGTGTACAACTTGGACCAAAGAGCTCCCTTCTAATTTTTGGACCAGTCACTAATTTTTGGACCAGTCGCAGCCTGACTACTTCTCAGGTTTGCATTGAAAAAAACTGAAAAAAAAATCCTTATATAAGCCACTTAAGCTGTCAGAGAAAAGGCAGAATATCAGTGAATGAATGAACGAAAATATAAACAAATATAAACAAAAGCAGTAACAAATAAATCTAGTAGCAAAAAATCCAATAATAAACACTCAAAATAGAACTATAATTCTTAATAGGTGTTAGTATGTATTCATAATTAAAATGATTTTTATCAATGTTTATCAACTTTCGGTAATGTATGAAAGCACCTCCAGACACATAGAAGATACTTTTTTCGTATGGTAATTGGCAGCCTTCTCAACTAACAGAAAGAAAAGAAAGCAATGTAATTATCCTGTACAGGCTTCTTTTGAAAACAGAGAATTTCCTTGGGAAACCAAAGCATAAGATAACAGCACCTGATTATGCTTCATTTCCTGGAGTAACTCCCATTCACAAATCAGTGTATTTTTTTCTCCTTAAATTAGAGAACAGGAATTTAGCCATTGCCTACGCTATTTACAAAGCAACTTATCTGCTCTAAGAGTGAAGCAACAGGAGCTTGCCAACCGTTGTGAGAAATATATTATCAAGATAAAAATGGAGGCTGAGCATTAAATTTATGTGTGTAGCTGCAACTAAGACTCAGAAAAAACACTCCAGAGAGGGAGAACGGAATAAGAAACTATTTCAGGAAATATAGAAAGAGAGGGAGAGTCTTTTGAGCAACACAAATCACATCTGGAGAATTTCCAGAAAAGGAATGAAATAAATCCTTACCAAAGCCATACAGAATCTGAGAGATCCTGTGTGCAAAAATCTAACACATTTATTAGATTTCTAACAAATAGTTTAACTTTTCTCCTTTAGGACTCTTGCTCTCCAGAACATTTTTACTTCCACTTCTATCAGTGGTGGCATTCAATTTTTTTTACTACTGGTTCTATGGGTGTGGCTTGGTGGGCATGGCTGGGGAGTCATGTGACTGGGTAGGCAGTTTCTGTCAGCAGGGCAATAAAATTAGGCTAGAAACACCAGAATGTTTTTTTCCTGCCTTCCTTACAGGATTAACCCTGTAAAGTGGAAAAAACAAAAGGAGATTTCTTCTAACAACCAGTTCTCCCAACTGTTTAGAAAATTTACTACTGGTTCTAGCGAACCTGCTAGAACCTGCTGAATTTCACCTTTGACTTCTATAAGAAAAAAAGTATATTGCAAGTTAACTGTCATAGATCTTAAAAATCATCATAGACCCACAAAATATTCTGTGATTTTTTGAAAATGTGAGGTCCTAGGAAACTAACCCATTATTTACATAATGTTCCAAATGCTACAGTTAAGCTTCAGAGATACTTGCTGTAGATGACATTCCACAATAAGAGTGCCACAACCAAAATGGTGCTCTCTCACCTCATCTCTTTGGGATAAGCTATTCAGAAAGGGCCTTTGAAAATGAGCTTGAGTTGATAAGCAATGACAGGAATTTGAAACCAAAATAGTGGATTATGACTGGAAAATAGGATAAACCATCTATTTTACAATATAGCCTTCTGCCATATAATAACCAAAAGGGCTATGGCTACTATGCTGAAAAGCTTGCAAGCCAGAACTGTGCCTCAAAGCTTTTCCAATTAGTTGTGACCTCTATGTCACAACTATCACTGGCTCTGAGAATAGAAATTTCACTATTCATATCTAAACCTTGGTTACCTGGAGACTGAGAATTTGTATAGAAAGAAGAGCAAAGTAATTACAAAAATGTGCAACTGCTTCCTCAATACAGTATCAGGAAAATGGATATTGGGAAATTCAATACAAAAAAAGACCAGCATTCTTTCAATGTTAAAAATGGATCAAAGTTGGTGCAGGTAACTATTGTACTGATAAGATAATTTAATTTTTTTCCTGATAAAAAGTATTATTAATAGATACGCATCAGAGATCCAGACAAGTCCCGATGAAGAAAATCAGCACAACTTTTGAAAAGCTAACACTTATTACACTATTCTGCTAGATTTCTTTCAGCCTATCAGTAAGTAAATAGATAGGAGCAAACTGATATTTTATATTTGGAGTTTTAAAAAGCTTTTAAGGTCTTCATCAAAGGCTCCAATCAAAATACCTATTGGATAAGAGTACAGGTCTTTTCATCTGGCTAACAAACAGTAAACAGAGCAAACAATTTTCAAAATAATCTTTCTTTCTAGAAAGATGTATATAAGGTGAACTTTCACAACATTTGGCATTGGGAATCTGTTTTAGTATTTACTTGGAGTTAGGAGTGAGCAGAGAAAAGGCAATTTTGTTGATATCACAAGTAATTCAGGATAGAAAATTAAAAAAGGGCTTACAAAAAACTTCAAAAGGATAACTTCACATTGGTTTAATGAGCTTTAAAATGGCCAGTGCAGTTCAGTGTAAGTTAGTGCAAAGGGTTGCATACTGAAGGAAAATCCAACAAGACTGAATTAGCAAATAGTTACACAAAAAGTTTCTTCGTATCATGTTTTATAGCTCAGTGCAAAGTCCAACCCAGAATACGGTTGCTGTAAATAAGGTGAATTACTAGGCTAAAAATGTATAGCAAAAGTACTGAAAATAAAACTGGAGTGTGGTAATGTCCTTGTAGGACTGCATTTGAAGCACTGTCCCATTCTGGTCCCTTTGAAATGACATCCAAGAACTGGTTTAAAAACAGGCGCTAAAATGATAAATAGAGTAGCTTTGCTAGGAAGGAAAACTGATCGCTTGATTTTTCAAGAGAAGATAGGTAAGGGATACTATATTATACTTCTCTGTTGGAAGCACCAATGTTCTTCTGTGGTAAAAGGGTCAGCTGGTGACATCAATGTTGCCTGGGGGATGCCCAGTTGGGGATTCCTTTCATGCCCCCCGTTAAGTTACCCACCAAAGTGGCACCCACCCATCTACTCATGGTTGCCCACTGTCGAACTACTGGGTCGGCAAACTGCTGGCGTGAGTGAGTGAGAGCTCACCCGCCCTGCGACAGCAACTGAGTCTTGAATGCAAGTTTGTCAATCATCAGCCCTGTATCCTAACTGCGTAAGCTACCGCACCCCCTAGGTAAGAGATGAATGTGGTGAATGAATATATATAAAATTGGGGTTTTCGTGGAAAATGTGGATAGCAATTTTTTCCCACAATGTTAAAAACTGGATCATCCGTAGATACATAAAATGATAAGCCCATGATTTACTCCTGCAGAAATCTCATTTCTGAGAAGTAGTAAACTCGGCTTCCGGATACAAAACACGTCTTTATTTTTCTACCAACTTAGTATACTTCCAACTGCTCCTATTTAGGAAACCAGAATGGGCATCCTCCTTTCTTAACAACCTAATTTCTTCTGATGCTATTACTTACCACTCCACGTTCCCAGATGACAGCCATACGGTCCTGTACCCCACTGACTCCGTGGGGGATCTTAGTGAAGTCTTCCTTCCCCATTGCCTTCTGCTTAGTGGTGAAAGGCCGGTGATCAGAGGCCACAACATTCACAGTGTCACTGAGGGGAAAAGATAAAAGGAAGACACAGGATAAGTCCTAAGTGCTATTTGTTGTGCTGATATTTCACCCCATATTTCACTTGAGTCGTAGGGTTGAGCGGTCTAACAATTTCATAAATGAATGAAAGAATGGTCACAGACTTTCCCTTTCAGATCTGCCCTCTTCTATCCCTTTTAGATTACAGCTGATTCTTCAGGTATTATCTAGAGTTAAGTAACCCAAAGCTTCTTACTTGGCAAGCAAACTCATGAGGTAGGTGGAGGTGTTTGTATCTAGCCGCAAGGGGGGCACCGTGACGTAGGCTGCTGCATGGGACCAGTCCTGGTGATAGTAGTGTAAGCCTGTTAACGTAGTATGTGCTGTGGTGGTCTCTGCATACACAACCTTCCCTGCAGATAAGAAAGGGGAGAACCCATTGACCCCCAAAGAGTTAGATCCAATCTTATTAAAGAGTTCAATACATTATAGGGTAATAAATAGAAGAGGCAACTCATCAGTTTCTATCTGATATTGAATTATCTGCATGGGGTGAGTAAATCCATGGAAAAAACATTGAGGAAACTGAGGGTAGGAGACTGGAAAAGGAAAAATAGCACTTTTATAGTGCCACATTTAAATATATTAAAATATAATACCACATATAATTATATATAATATAGTGCCACATTTAAATATATTTAAATATAGCTATTATTTAAAATGTAGGAAAAGGCTCTGGAACCAGGATGTGGTAAATGGAAAGGTAAGATTCAAAACACCATGTATTTTGCATTAGGTGGTGATCTTTGCACTCAGAATCAGAAGCTGGCTCTCACCTTGCATTTTGGCTGTAGCTATAACATCCCCGGCTGACATGCTAGAAACGTTGACCAGATAGACAGGGCAGTGAGTCTGCCAAAAGAGGAAAAAAGGGGGAAAGCATCATGAGCTGTGAACTAGGTTTCACAGTAGAACATATACAGAAGAGAGAAAAACATTCTACCTTCTCGCAAGGAATTGGATAATAAAAGTAGACTATGGGAAATTTGGGATCAAGTGGCCTCATGTAGAGTAACACCAAGGAATCCAACCAAGACATTTTCTTGAAAAGAATAAGCTTGTAGTGGCTATAAGGGCTCTGTCATTAGCTCTAAGGTGGGTAAATTTGGTTCCCCGGGGAAGAAGGGGGAGAGCTGGCTCTTACCCGATTAGCAATGGTGATGACACGATGTGTAGCTTCTGCCTCTAGCTGCAATGAGAAAAGGACATGAGACAATGCAAAATATAATGCATGCTACTTCTCTGCTATTAATATCCCAGGTGTGCTTAAACACCCTACCATATCCCAGTCACTCAAGCAATGTTCAACTTGAACAATTGACAGCTTCATGGTAAGGTGTTCTAAGTATAAGATGTCAATATGAAAGGAATAAGACCCATACTGTGCTACAAGTAGCAATTAAGTCAATGAGCAGAGAGAACCATCTCCTGATCAGTAGACTGGGATGGGGATTCCCACCCCCCAGCCCAGTTATTCAATCACATAGGTTCATGGGACAAGAGAGGAAGGAGCAATTTCTGACTGAAGGATGCATGAGCACGTGTACATATACCACATGGCATTTTTACCTCTTCTGGTCGGCTGATCTCAATTCCCTCTGGACCAGTGATGCCCAAATCCAGAGCTTCCCTAGCGCCCTGTACAGAGAATTAGAACAAAAAGTTCAGGATTGAGACAGTGGTATCCTTTTTTCTTCTTGATGTTTTTAATTGCACATTTTTGACACCAATTTCACAATCTGGAATGCCAATGCATGATATAAAGGTTGTGTGAACTTCACATTTTCAGTGCATGTAGTGACCGAAATGTTGATTCCAATCCATAATTCTTACTATATGTAAAAAAATTTTAAAAAACGATAAGGATTCTGAATTAATGAGAATACAACTGCATGAGTAGTGTAAATTTCTTGTGGAAACACTTCCAATTATTCAAAAGACATTAATGATAAGAATGAGAGCATGTGTGGGACCGGGCCAGGCCAGGCTTTGGAACATTCAGAAAAGATGATGGAGAAGATGGTGTGCCCATCCAAACAACTTGCATCCTGGAAAAGCGGCAACAACACTTCGAGACCATCCAGATTCATGAAAACAGTGATGTTCAGAACCCATGTAAAGTGGTATTGTTGGACTCACCCTGCCATCCTCCAAAGCAGCTTACCTCAGCCACTAGCTCGCCATTCTCAGCATGAACACGTGCAATAGCTCCAATATCTGTGCAAGCACGGAACACCTGGTAGAGCTCACTGTCTCGGAGCATGTACAAGTCTTTGTATGTCATGAACATCTGGAACGAGTTGACACCCTTCTCTCGAACCAAAGTTTCCATTTCTGATTTTACCTAAGATACCAGGAGGGATGGGGTTAAGAAAGAACACATTAATCACTATTTATAATTTTAAAGAAGTCCTGCAGACAAAAATATCATATCATTCCACTCATAGACAGAAATAATAGGACAATACCACATGTCTGAAACTCAGAATTCCAGAAGTGCCAGATAAAAAAGTGAAAGATCCATGACCGCAGGATAGAACCTGCATTTTAAAATTTGCCTTCCTGCCACTCCATGTTGTACCAGAGGTGAAATTCAGCCGGTTTGCACCCGTTCTATAGAACCGGTTATTAGAAGAAATCTCCTTTTGTTTTTTTCCCACTTTGCAGGGTTAATCCTGTAAAGATTA
>JAEANM010019669.1:0-12302 GCA_017656035.1 Myanophis thanlyinensis | reverse complement strand
AATTTGTAAGTAGAGACTATTTTTTTCTCGAAAAATTTTTTGTAAGTCGAAATTTTTGTAACTAGAGGTCTTTGTAACTAGAGGTACCACTGTATTTGAAAAAAATAAACACCCAGAGGGGTTTAACATGTCAGGCAAACACATCTACTGTTGTTACTGATATTTTACCTCATTTTGGCATGAACTGTGAGGGAGTCCAAGAGGTTCATTGGCAGTGGTGTGATTGAGCCCGAAGCCATGCAGTTGGTTCCTGGGAGAGGTATTCTCATGTTGCCATTCCCATAAATAGTTTCCACCAGAACACCCATGGGTAATGTAAAGCATTCCGAATTAGTGGAATAAGCGTTGCACAGCAAGGCGATCTTGTAGTCATTCATGTGAAGACTTTTATTCCTTAGACTCTGTTGCAAGAACCTGGACACCCAAAGATACTTACATGAATGGGAAAAACCTGTTTATGTGGCAAAAGAACTGAT
Organism: Myanophis thanlyinensis; assembly: GCA_017656035.1. Taxonomy (NCBI): domain Eukaryota; kingdom Metazoa; phylum Chordata; class Lepidosauria; order Squamata; family Homalopsidae; genus Myanophis; species Myanophis thanlyinensis. The sequence goes on along the minus strand of JAEANM010019669.1, from coordinate 11,826 downwards.
ACACGCTAGCGATCAAAAATACATGTGATAATGGTACATTAAGTCATGGGGACATCAACTTTTTTTACAGACACTGCTTGAACAAATAATAGATAAATTAGCGCAACACCTACTCAAGTCATCTCTTCTTACCACATGGCCTAATTTTACATAGTTTATGTTTAGGCAAATAGGGAAGCAACTAATAAATCCCAGGTAGCCCCATTAGCGCAACTCTAAATGGAGATGACAAAATTTAGCAGCAATTTTCCAATGTCACCACCTTGCCAATAAGTAAAATGAACATATCAAACTTTCACTAGGCATTTTACCTTTTTTAAAGATAAACATAAACAAAACCTAAAACCCTGACAAAACTGAACAAAATAGGGAAGGAAAGTTTGCCCTTACCACATAAAATAATTTATTTGTAGTAATAATAATCACAGAAAAAAAATAATTCACCTATGGTGTTACAAATAATTTATAATATACCTTATACTTCCTGTAGCTTCGAAAGCCCTTTAAAATAAGTAAGAATGCCCATCTTTATTATAAAACACAGAACAGCTATTAGGAAGTTAGATAAGCTTCATTCCTGAATTTCCTTGAAACTGCATCTCAAAGATCGCTATTTCCTTCCTTTTTTTGTCTAGTAAAAATTATTCTATTTTATTGGTCTTTTAACTCTCAAGACCGTTTTGTCATCCTGAAATTTTAGTGTAATGCTTTCAAATGCTATCATGTGATAATGGTGGGGTTTTTTTTCAAATTCAGGATTTATATTTCCTGTTTTTAAGCATGCATTTTTGATGCTCTGTAGTTACAGGATTTGGTATACGTTTAATGTAAAAGTTAAAATATATACTTCTTTTGGGTGGGTATCACTGTTTATCCTCTTTTCAGAGATTGCAGGATGATTATGATTGAAAAGGATGATCATTAGTTACAAAACATAATTACTCGTGATGGAGCTTGAGAGAATGAGGAATTGGAATTTGTAGTTTAGAATTGTCACTATGAGCCTTTCTGTTCAGATGTATCCAGATACAGGTCATTGCAAAAGCATGGGTTGACTGCGGTTTGTTGATATCAGGCACAGGAATGCACTAAGGAAAAAGAACATGATGTTAAATTACCATATTTTTTTGGACTATAAGATGCACCTGAATATAAGATGCATCTAGATTTAGAAGAGGAAAACAAGAAAAAGAAGTTTTTGGCCTCCGTGCCCCCTGTTTCTGGCTCTTTTTCCAGTCCGTTTCCAGCCCTTTTAACAGCCCATTTTAGGTCCTTTTTTCTGCCCATTTTCTGGACCAGAAAGAGGCCCGAAAACAGGATGCAAAGAGGCCCCTCCCAAAAAATGGCTGATGGGTGGGAGGGGCTTTGGCAATATTCACTCTATAAGACACACAGACATTTTCATCCACTTTTGGGAGACAAAAAAGTGTGTCTTATAATCTGAAAAATATGGTATATTCCATTATTATTCAGCAAATAGATATGGTAAATCAAATTTTAGAAAGAGTAACTACATTTTTAGGAATTTTGTATCTGTTGAGGTAATACCAATCTGCTAATAGTCATCTTCATGTTTTTCTTTTTTTTTCTTTTCAACATTATCATGTAATCATGGTTACTTAATTTTGCCAAACGTCAGATTGGCTACTTTATCTTTGAGAGTCTTCTTCCAATCTAGCTTTTATTCTTTGGAATAGACCACTGAACTACGTTGTTAGCCTTGCTAGCTAGTCAACATACCCAGAAATATTAATGCTATCTTTCTTGTAAATTTCATTAAACAGTGGGAGATTTTGAAAAGTATTCTAGTCCTTCATTCCCTGCATAGGACAATTACTTAATAGCTTCAATAATGGCCATTTTTGGGTATGAACCTGGCTATCGCATCTGAAGTTGTAAATCATTTTCAAAAACAGACTCATCTAATGCAAACATTTTAAAAAGTGTTTTTCATGTCAATATTATATACAATTATATATGTATACAATTTTCAGGGTTGTAAAAAAGGGTATTATATGAAAGAAGTATCACAGTAATATCTTTAGTGGGGTTACAAAAAATGCATAGCTGGGAAAAGCCAATAGAGAAACCAAATTATCTAGAACTAAGTCTGGATTTATAAACTTTCCCAGACTATAAACTTGTATTTTCAATAAAATGTTACCCTATCCAACACAACTTTTATATACAGATAAAGAAAGCTGTACAGGAAGATATAGAGTTGTACCTTCTGGCTAAAGGGACAGTGTCACCTAAGTCTCAAATGAACTGACCATGATGTTATATCGATATTACCTACAATGAAGTATAGGATAAAAACCTCAAGGCATGAGATTTTAGATCAACAATACCCAATGTCCAGGAAATTTCAGTCTTCCTTTTGCCAAACAATCCCCCGAGGGAAAAGGATTGGTTTTATCCCTTGGTAATATAGTTAAAAGTGAACATAAGTAATAATAGTAAAAATATTTTAAATGACAACTCACTTCCTTCTCAGGGTAGAGTAGATCAAAAAGCTTCATTACAGGAAGAAAGTCGCCTAATGCATTTTTCTGAATGCTTCCCGAGATGAACTGTAATAATACCCACATCAAATGGTCTCGGCCTTTGATCAGGCCTCGTCCTGCCAACTATAAGACAAACTCCATCAATACCAAATACAGACTCCTAAGTAAGCTCTCACAAGTTTCTAAAAATGATACATTTAGATACCTGCAAAGATGTTTTCCCCCACAACTTATTTGCCAACACTGAGATAACACGAACTGTTCTGATTCTAGGCAGTTCAACATTAAAAATTGTGTGGGTGGGGTAGGGGGAATCAACATTCTATACTCAGGCAAAAGCATCAACATTTTTTGAAGGTATCTGCTTTCTGTAAAAATCCCAGCTAATTTCAAGAATCAGATATATTAAAGAGAGAGAAATCTATCGAAGTAGGATCTCTAGGGCTGTGCAAAGTGCACGTAATAGGCAGAGACAGTCAAGAACAGCTTCTGAAACAGGCCTGAAAAATAAAATGGCTTGAAATATATTTTGCGTATGTTTTTTGAGCTTTTGCAGTTTTTTTTTCTCACAGGCTTTCGATAGCCCTGATACTTGTCTATCAAAACAGGAAGGGTAACTTTCTGAAAGATAATATCATAAGAGGAAAGGGAAGCAGTTTTTATGTTCCATATCATTCAGTCTGAATAACACAGATGGTTTCTCTTATTAGATGATGTACCAAACACTTCCTGTGCATTTTTTCATTGCTGGGCCAGCTCTGCCCTGTTATGAATAGCGGATGTTAATATTTACTGTTAAAACAACCATTGTTGGGATACTATATTGCCAATGCTTGCAAGCTGGAGATCTCTAAGTACCACTTACCAAACTAATTGGTGCCAAAACTGATGAAGGGCCAATGAGATACAATGATGTGTGTATATGAGAGTGTTTTTAAAAGCTTGAGAAATAGCCATCTGTTTGATCTCACTACTAAAAACCTACCTTCTGATGCAGAGACAGGACCATGTGAGGGAAGCTTGCAAACTGAAAAAGTACAAAGAAGATAAGCTGACTGGAGAGATGCTGCCACAGCAACTGGCTGGTTCCACCATCATCAAATTTCTCCTCCGTCTCTGAGCGCTCCATGGCATATACCACCAAATCGACCAACTGGTCCTCTAACACAGGGCATCGCTGTTTGTGCTGCAAAGTAGAAATCAGATACAACATTCCAAAAACTAGCATTTATCATTTTCACGCTTTACTTTAGTAAATTGGGAAGCATGACATAAAACATTTACAAAGTAAGCCAATGCATTAAAACTGTCTGATGTTACAGGTTGCTTTAAATCATACTCCATTTATTATGCTGATTTACCAAGCCACTTCTCTATGGAATTGACTGGAAAGACTGTTTTTGAGAATTCAGTTCCATGATGCATTTTTGATTAACAAATCTAGGAATACGATACTTTGGAACAATGCTGTAATTGATTTGTTTTGACTCAATTCCTAATAATTGAAAAACTCAAGTAATATAAGTAAAAACAAACTTCCATTTACTATACAGATTATGGTTTTCTATTCCTTCTTTTTCACCCTGTGCACTTTTTATTTTATTTATAACTAATTAAGCATGATTTGAAGTTAAAATTGGGAGGGATATAAAACATATATCCTCTTCCTTATTCAGACTTAATTTGCCGCAACTCAGTAATTTAAACAGAATGGGTTAGAGCACAGGTATGAGCCCATGGGCCATATCCAGCCTGTGAGGTGCTTAGGGGCCACCCTGGAAACAAAGAAAAGACCGGCTCATGGTGCCTCTGCCAGCTTGGAAGGACTGTGTATGAAGGACCTCTGGCAGAGGGTTGCAGGAGACCGTCACAGCCAAAAATGGAGCTTGGGAGCACGTTTTCACTGACAAGAGCGCTTGGGCCACTACAGGGCCTCCAACACGAGTGACATCGAGCTGGCCATGCCCACTTGAGCCCAAGGTCAAACATAACCCTGAGGCAGCCCTCAATGAAATCGAGTTTGACACCCCTGGGTTAGAAGGAAAAAAGACAAGATGCTTACACCTACATATTAGGATGTATGTGGTTTGATGTTACCCATGGACAGATTGATTGTATTCATGGATCCTGCTAAGCCAGACACAGGAGATAAATGAAAAAGCAGGAATAAGCCTTAGAGTTGCACTTTGAACTCCTTCAGTAATGCCATAAATAATCTGAAAGCCTCTGCTTTTATTTAACTGGAGCCTGTTATGTTGCCCAAATAACTGTGCTTTGCATAATTAGTTTCAAACCATCCAAAAGCGATTTTGAGAAATTGGTTGCTGAAAGCAGCCAATGCTCCAGTTTAAAACAGTACTAGATCTGATTTATTGGTGAGTACCAGCAAACCGGTGGAGAAGTTCTAAACTTTTCCCAGCTGTATAGAGGACATAAAAAAACTTTTCCCAGCTGTATAGAGGACATAAAAAGGAGAGAATGAGCCTCAGGCTTCTTGCTATTCATTTCCTCTTCATAAAACTCCATATGACTTGGCAAATGAGTCACTGCACTTATTCAGTTCTACTTTCTAACTCTTCATGTTACTCCCAAACAGCCTCACTGGGTTTGGGAAGAGACTTAAGCATTATGTAAGAAGCATTCCACTGAAATATCCAGTGGTGGAACAATGCTTGTTGCAGCCTTGCCTTGTATTGTACTGATCCTTGACTATATTATAGTCTATACCCAACACTTTGCATTTTAACAATACTTCTTTGTATTTTGAACTCTGAAGTGGGTTTTGATTATCCCTGGTATCATTTAGAGTTTTGTAAACATCTCGTGTTTAAATGGCACAAGGCAAATTAGATTAAACTTTGCACTTGGATACTCCAGAATGGAACTTTATAAGATAAGAGTAAGACTGCAATTTTTAGAAGTAAGCAATTCATGTTCTGACATTGCTGTAAAACTAACTCGAAGCATTTCTGAGATTAAAAAACAAATCAAAACTCAAATAAATATTGGTTTTGCATTAGGGACCTGTAACATAACACAGCTTTAGCATGAAGAAAAATATATTATATTAAAGAGACAATACAGAAAAGATATGGAGCTGTTTGAAATCTAATCGAGAAAATGCTGCGTCCCTTTCTAGAGGCAAAAAAAAAAAAAAAGAAGGATTTGGGGGTTGTTTTACTTTTTTGAAAAAATTTGCCATGGTCTCCAAATATGATTTAAGTCAAAATCATAAGTGGTGGAACAATTTTAGCCCTCCTCTTCATTAATTTTCCTTTGACTAACAGATAGCCTACAATACACCTCTGAATTAAAAAAGAAAAACATAAAAACATTGAAAAGAGATACTTAGTCTACCCTAAATCAGAGGGGGTCACTTTTTGCCATGAAAAAGGGATTATGCTTTCCAATTAACAATACAATGCAAGAATGGCAAAATTTTGGACAAAATCGTAGAACAGCACTCTCTCTTCCACATGCTCGTTGCCAGCTCAAAACTGCCCCAAGTTACAATTCTAGCTGAACTTTCTTGAAACATGCTTAAAAACAGAAGAATTCTAATATAACAGAAAGCATTAGTTGCTTCTGACTCTTTCAAAATCACAATGCCATCATCACAACTCAACCACATTACAATTTTACAAAGGGCAATATCAACACCAGTTGAGAATACTTTTTTTTTTCCCAAATGCAGCTAATTATGAAGCAGAGCAGAATGCAACAGACAATACTACAAACTATTCAATGATTCAGCATGCAAAACTACTGTGTTCAGGGCTTGAAATTCACTATAATTTGATATGGCAAAATACAGCATTGTGGTTGTAATTATCAAGGCAGGATATACCATTAAAATAAAATTCATTTTTTGTTTTTTAGTTTGGGAAAAATAGAAAAGCCAGTTCTTGGCTTCCACAAGACTCTTAACTTGACCAGGAAATGGAACCCACAAAGCAGCAGATATATCAGTTGTTCTCAGTAGTTATATAGAGAAAAGAAGCTTAACAAAAAACAAAAGTCCCTGTTGGGGACTTAGCTTTTGCTGAGTTTTGCTCTTGTAAATTATGTATTACTCTCAGTGCTTTGACACAAGGGAAGACTGAAGTCAAATTGTTAAGAAGACAACATCGGATTCTTAGCCTGACAGAAAGTACAGACAAGAACACTGAGATACCGCTCAACTTCATGTTTTCAACTTCACCTCATGTTTTCTTCCAAAAGCCTGTAATACTTGTCAGTGTATTTCTTTCTGTACTGAAGGTGCCAAACTATGAAATCAATCAGTTTGATTTCCAGGACATATCTATGCTATTTTCTTGGCAATCATATGAGAGTGCCCTCATATGCCATCTGCCCATGCCTTCTTTTGGAAGTTTGTCAAATTCCAAGTCCACCATACAGCCCTGGTATTTCCCAGTACTCTCCCATCCTAGCATTATATACCAGGCCCAACTTTTAGTTTCCAAACCCAGGTAAGCTATGTGTTGATACATGCTGAAGTGTTGGACTATATGTTGTGTATGATGGGTGATGCTAGTTCTTCTCTAAATTAATTCATGAGCAAGTGTGCCAATCCATTCAGAAGTTATGAAGACTTACATAAGAACATATTGGAGCTTCCGGGGTTACAGGATTAACATGACTTTCTTGTGTAGAAACCAGCCACTACAATAAAATAGCTCAACTCTTTAAAGAGAAGTTTCTCTTTATTAGCTAGCAACTGAACAAATGAAAATGATATCTCTCTGATTTCAACTTTTACTGGAAGACCCAGCATTTTTCAGTATATAGTTCTGAAAAAAATGTAACTACCATATATTAAACTTGACAAATTAAGCTATTTATAAACATTAGAATTCAAGAGCCCCATTCTCATGTACAAGGTTCGTGGACTCCCATATGGATCTCATTCCTGTAGTTTGAACCTTTGTCTTTTGAAAGCTGCATAAACCATTTTTCCATTATTCTTTCACATTTTATGGGAAAACTGGCTCAGTGGGTACAATCATCAATGCATGGAGGAATCTTGTATTATTAACTCTTAAGAACACTCTGAACTGAACCCTAACCTGTGGACATAAGAGATCATATATCTCTTCAGCTGATTCGAAAAATTCAGTCTACTTAAAATCAATATCAGCAGGTAATTAAAAAAAATCTTCTGTAATGATAGCAAGTGAAAATTCTTAACAGAATAACAAAAATAAGGTTTGATATATGAAATTCAATAATGAATAATCCAGTCCTGTTTCTATTTATTTTAGATTTAAAAAAATAGTTTTAGTAACCATTGGGGGGAAAATCAATAGTAATGAAATTGCCAGTTTTAATTTGAACTGACCTCAAAAAAATGGTCTTTTGAAAACAATGCAATATGCTTGTGCCCTTCAGATAAGAGGGAGAGATAATGTGTTCTTTACACATTTTACCTGTACAATAAATTCCAGCAGTGGTAGATGCAGAACAAATGTGCAACACAGATACTTTGGACTTCCCTGTAGAGTAATAGAGACCTATGCTGAGGCCATTAGCAGATCTAATTTTAGATACCTATGCTGAGGCTATTAGTAGATCTAATTTTTAATGTGAAGATTAGTAGAAAGACTGAGCACAGATCAAAATGGGCGTTCCTATACAGGTCAGCAAGCCAAAACATTCCTTAATCTGGCTATTATTTCTATAAATGCAAGCCCACTGCCAAAGTTCTCATAATCTCTTTCTCTTAAACAAGGGCGATAATTTGATTGATTGACTCAATTTCCAGGTTCCCAGATTCTTGTTGCAATTTTCCACCACTGTTTATAGATTTAGATCTGAACAGTTTTCATATTCCACTTTGAACATTGTAAACTACAAATCTGCATGTCATACAAAATGTTCACTTCAATTCAAAAGGGCCAATTCAATACTTAGTGCATAACCTTTGGGCTGAAGCCAGAGACTGAACTACAGGAAACACTAAAACTTAGGATCAACTAAACAATTTATTACTTTAAAAAGATTTTGTAAAAAAAAATATCTAAATTTGGTTGAGAAACTAGAGACTGAAAAGAAGATAAATCTTAAACTAACCCTTAATAAGGGGTGATGTTAGTAAAACCAATGATGCAATCCTTTTATGTATAAATCATGACTAGAGAGGAAGGCACTGTTATGAAAAACGAACAATCCAATCCTTTTATTCATGAGTCTAGATTCTGAATGCTCAAATATCTGAGAAATTTCACAAGCGTTTATATGGGCTCTGTTTTAATTCTTGTATTTTAATTTATTTAGGTTAATATTTGCTCTATTTAGAGTAATATTTGCAATGTTTTTTTTTAAATATTGCTCTGGACACCCTGGGAAAAAGGACACTATACAAATGAGGAAGAACCCACTTTAAGCAAAACAAAAAAGACAGAGGAAAGTTTTCAAAAAGCGTGTTGCTTAAGAGTCAATATTCCATCTTCTTAAGAGAGGTGTTATGAACATAATTGTCCTATTCAGATCAACCAAATAGGGGAGAGAGTCACGTTGGTGATCTAATTACAGAAACAAATATTGGAGAAGTCCTAATCTCAAAGGGATTATCCTTGGAAATAAACAAAAAAAATAAAAGGACAGAATTGTTATTGAAATGCATGACAGAAATAGAATGCCAGGAAAAAAAAACCTTTGCCTCAGGATTTTATGAAACAAATAACCAACAATACTTTTGTAATAATGTTTACACTGCTCATCTTACCCACATAATCTGTTTCCAAGTAAATCAAAGAAGACAGATTATATACGTGGGACATACCTCATTTAACTTCATATCACTAGACCTTTATCTGCAGGGCAAATCCACGCTTGGTATGTGGAGTAGTATGAGCAGGCAGGCTCCTATTTTTGTGTATTTCAACTTAATGATCTGTTATCAATGTGCAATATCAAATGAACGCAATTCTGGTGCATTTCTAAGTCTAAAGTACCAAGGAGATCTCAGTATACCCCCATTTCCCAGCAGGTTGTCTCCCACCCACTGATTTGCACAATTTGATTATTAACCAGTTGATGGAATTTTCAGCATCGTCTCTGAATTCCCATCAAAAATGGTCACACACGATCCTTCCATGCTTTCCACTGACAAAATGAACAAGAAATTCACAGACTGTTATTATTATGGCAGCACACCTACAACTCAGTTTGTCAGCATTTCCATAAAAAAAAAACACCACCATTATTTCTAGGTTTTGTTGCTTGACGATAACTGTTTGCTCTCAGAAAATTGAGATTAAATGATAAATCTTAGTGTTTCACTACTCACTACGCATTAAGGCAATAACTTTTACATTTCATTTCTAAAACTAGTATCATGGAATTTTGGAGAGTTTGAACTCGCAAAATCTTCATCCTTAATTCTAAAGCATTTGTTTACTGTAAAGTTGAAAGATTTCAGGGAGGCAATAAACAGCAGAAAGGAATTACAGACAGTATCTTGTTTAAACATTTGGAGCTCAATCTTTTCCCATACAGAGTTTGCTTCCCTCTGTGTTTGTTTTTTAATCTATCAGAAAATCCTTCCTGTAAGAAGCTCTTTAACGGAAGTAAAGTTAAAATGCAAGAATACAGCTTAAGAAAAGCTAACAAAGTTAGTTCCAAAAATGCTTTTCAAAAAGCAACTGGACCTTCTTGGTGGTTTTTTTTCTTTGAAGACATTTTGCTTCTCACCCAAGAAGCTTCTTAGATGAGAAGTGAAACGTCTTTAAGGAAAAAGAAAAAACATAATGAAAGTCCAGTTGCCTTTTGAAAAGCAGTTTTGGGATGACTGAGAAGTTCCGAACAAAGTTAGGTACATATGTTAAAATTAATATGATGAACTCTACTCTGGGAAACCCTATAGATCAATTACTATTTTATGTAACGAGTTTGTCTGTTATGCGTTTATGTTTTATAAGATGCAAATCTCCTAAAAAAACATATAGAATAGCATTTACAAACGCAAAAAAAACCCCCAACATCAGTTTCCTACCGGTATTTAGGCAGTGCAGAGGGGAGAATAGCAATGAATTGTAACTGTGTTGCTATACTAATTTTTGAAAAGCATTTTGTGATTATTATTTTTTTTATGAAGAGGGATACCGTGAGAAAATAACAATATATTGACTGACACCTATATCATTTGCATGAAAATACCCCCCGCCTCTTCAAATCTATGGGTTTAGCATCAAGCAACACTGCATGTCCCCTTGTCAAATGTGAATTGAAAAATGAACACATTTGCCATACTACAAAATTTGGTATGTTGTCATACAATGAAACCTCTAAACACACAAGAGATTTAAAGTGCGATGTAATTTTGAAGTGCATTAGGAGTTCACTGAATTAGGCAGTTATGTAGGCATGATACAGGAAAGAATGTTTTATATGGAAGTAGGACTTTCTTTTTTGCCATCTATGAAAAAGACACAGTTGTTTTCCAACAGCTCAATCAGCACTTTACAATTCAGATTCTTCATTATGGCCAAAGTATTTTATTGATGAGTAAACAAAAAATTAATAAATATTTATGAATATTTTTATCTACATAAAATATTCAGCCATAATGTGGAAAGCTTTGCAAAGTAACATATGGAAATACTTCAAAATCTGTGGAAATGGGGATTTATTTATTTACTGTACCCATGTTTTATTTTCAAGCAAACGTTATGGTCAAGCACAATCCGTGAAATAAAAGGGTTTTTTTTTTCCAAAATGAAAACACTGACACAACCTTCACTATGGTATTGCAAACACTGTCATCAAACTTTACTTAAAATAAAGTTAGATTAGAAACAGACTAAAATTGTCAATATGCAAACAGGCAAGCATATACAGCAAGTAAAAGTTGCAAATTTTTCAAAATTTTCCTCCTTTTTTTCCTTCCACCTAATTCAGCCCATTTGGAGCTTCTTGGCAACACATTTATTACAAAGGCTGAGAATGACCTTTCCTAGTCAAGTTGAATTTTTTTTAACTTACAAATCTTATAAAGTGGTTAAATTCAACAAAAGGAATTTTCTTTAGATCTTTTCATAGCAACTTTGGTTCTTTTTTTTTTTAGACATTTTACAGTCTGAACAAAAATAATGATGGAGGGATTGGACAGTAATGGATAAAGCTTGTCCACGTACTGAACTGGCTATGAATATCCTTTGGTAACCTCATAACTTCCGATTTGAAGAGGAAGTGGTTGTTATCATTATCATTGCATGTGAAAATCCCACCAATTTCAAGCCCTGGCCAGATGCGTATTCTCGAACTGGAATCAGTGGCTAAAAAGCAGCCAGCGTATCGTTAGTCACAATACAACAGT
>JAEANM010019668.1:0-12302 GCA_017656035.1 Myanophis thanlyinensis | reverse complement strand
AAACAAACAAACAAACAAAATACAGCTTTTCACTCTGAGGTGGAGATAGATAGACGTAGGTATTGCATACAAAGTTATATATAGTAATGTTTTACCTGTAAATGACTTTTTAATTTTAATTGCAATAATATGTGCTCTAACAACCACTTTAAACTCAATGTAAATTACTCTAAACTTGATTGTAAAAATATGATTTCTGTAACAGAGTTGTCAAAGTCTGGAATACTCTACCTGATTCAGTTGTTTCAGCTACAAGTTTTCACAGTTTAAATCACAAATTGACTTCCATGGACATCATGCTTGTGATCAGTAGAGGGGGGCATGCATAAATGCACTAACGTGCCTATCGTGCCTATCATTGTATTTTTATTCTTTTATTCTTGTTTTCACTTTTGTTTGACAAATTCTAATAAACAAAATAAATAAATATTCCTTTGAAGGCCAGACATAGCATCATATATTTTCCTTAATAGGTCTTGCCCAATTATTTCTTAAAAATTATTTAACATTCAGATAAATAAAACATGATGAAATGTTGAATTATAATACATTTTTCTTTTAAGTTTTGGAAATGCCAAAAGACTTTTCAGGAAACTGCCAAACTAATGACAACTTCTTGAATTATGCGGATTTTGAAATAGGTCTATATCAGCTTGGATTCTTGTTAACAGAATTGCTTCAAAATAAGTAAGCAACTGTTCCAAGATTCAACAGTTTGCCTTCTTTGGTGTTGTATGGTAGATTTCCCAGCATTCTTATTTGAACGCTGATATCCCTGTGGTTCAGGTACCTTTGAGTCATATAATGCTATATTACTAATTTTATTTCAGATGGACTAGACCAGGAAATCAATTTAAGAGGAAGGCTGAAATGACTTTGAGATTAGTGATTATAACAGAATCTTGCAAGTCTGGTTATGCTATACCTCCTCCTGCTTCTTATACTGGTTATGCTGTACCTCCTCCTGCTTCTTCAATTAATTAGGGAGGAGTATACCTACAGTAAGTCGCCTTCAAATGTTATATGCCTTTTCTGAAATTACAAAATGCTTCAGTTCCTTTTACCTATATTTTGACCTATCCCCTCCAAATTTTCCTTGGTCTCTATAGTTAATAGGGATTGGCAGGTCCTACTAATTTATTCTATTCTTCAGAGATAGTATATTCTATTTATTCTTACAGGTAGTAAATTCTACCATACTAACTACTGACTGATAAATCCTAATATTTACCAGGCAGTTGCTAAATTGCTTATCTCTGTATGCACCATTCATTATTTATTCAGCTTTGAAGCATTACTATAGTGTTTGTTATGTGTGTTTTTTTAAACCTACTAAATTTTATTTTAATTTTAAGCTGGTAATTGACCATAATAAAACTGTACTATCTAACTTGTCCTTTCTGGTATTATAAAAATTAGGTCTAACACACTATAAAACTTCATTTGTTGTTTTTTTCCATAGCATACCGTAGTAGCTTATAATCATTTTGTGATTAAATAAGACCCCAGGTCTTGTCTTTTCCTGTTGCTTTCAGCTTCCAGTTCACCATAGATAACAGAAAAACTCATTATTAACTCCCAAGGGCTTCCAAATACTTTCTTTTATTATTCTTCTAATTTGTACTATTACATCTCATTTCATTTCTATTACTTTAATCCACAAGACTACCCAACTCATCCCATAAACTTTTTCTAATTATCTATACTGAAGTATTCATACAATCAAGTGATCATCCTCTAAACCAACAATTTTTATTTCTCTGATCTCTATATCTAAACAACCAAACTAATGCAAACATGGAATGTAACTTGTGTTAGAACTGCATGGTTTTTGTGAGCACTATTACTTTTAGGAAACAAAAAATCTGTACCTCTTTGAGAATGGTTAGAAAAGCATAATAAAAGATGGGTATCAAAGGAAAAAAATAAATACCTCCTTCTGCCAAAACAATATCCTCCATCTGATCAACTTTTGCATAACTAATTTCTTAACACTGGATTCATAACCCAATACATCAGTGGAATACATTATAACTTATCAAGCAACTAATAATGGAATGCAGTAATATTTGAAGTGATTGGTAAATATTCCAGTGTCATCTACCTTTCAAAGCCAACCTCTACATATACAAGGTTTTGAATTTTTTTGTTGGTTTAGATCAGTGGTGGCGAACCTTTTACTTACTGAGTGCTGAAAAGTACATGCTTTGCGCGTGCCATCTGCACTTGCGTGCGGCTCCACGTGTGCTGCATGTGCAACCGCACCATCTGCCAGCCATGCAGCCCATGTACAATGCATGCATGTTGCATGCAGGCATTCATGCACACATGAGCAATCGCATGTGCATACGCAGGAGAGCTCTGAAGACCAGCTGGATTCCCTGCTACAATTATGTGCGTGCACAGTGGAGGCCCGAAGACCAGCTGGGTCTCTGTAATTGCATATGGGTGCATGCGCAATTACCATGTGCATGCTCAGCTGGAGGTAAGTTGGCTGGCAGCCTGTGTGCCCAGCAAGATGGCTCTGCGTGCCACCTGTGGCACCCATGCCATAGGTTCACCATCACAGGTTTAGAATCTACAGCAGGGATATCATACTGGTGACCTGCAGGCCGAATGCATCATACACAGGTCACACTCACCCCGGCTCCACAAAGAAAAAACATCATGATACATCACGATACATCACATGACGTGATTGAATTTGACACCCGTGATCTACAGGAATGCTACAGATAAAGGTTGCAACTTTAATCAACATATATTTGGGTCCTTACCATCTAATATTTGAAATTACATGTGTTCCAATGATAATACCAGTAGTCTTGCTTAAGATCCATTCATTCAGCTATCAACTGAATTTACAACAACATTAAATTAAGAGATATATGACTGTTTCTTAAAGTTCTGGCCGTTGAAGTGCCCTGTGTTGAACAAAATTCAAGGCTGCTTGGACCCACTTGCATTTATGACCAACTTTTGGTGGCCCTACTTATTAACTGCTTTCACCACTTGGTCCTGCTAGCTCCTGTGTCCAACTGCACTATGTGCCATTGCTGTGCCAGTTGGGGCTTTCTTTCATGCCATCTTGTTTTGTACAAGAAAGCAAATGGAGACTCTGACTAGTGTGTTAATGGAGGCCCTGGCTGGGATGAAACAGAGGTCTTGGATAGGACACAAGTGGAGAACTTGGGCAAGACATGAATATGATCCTGGGTGGAGTACAAGAAAAATCCCAGCTGCATTGATGTGAAAGAGAGTAGCAAAAAAGGCCCCAAGTAGTAAAGTAGTGATATGAAATGTGGCAGACAGTGTGGTGACCGGTGCTAGTCAGTGGAGGCAGCTGATGGCAGCAGGTAGGCATGGGGCCAAAAGATCAAAGATGAGGTGTGTGGAATCGATAAATGGCACTGAGTTCAAGAGATGGCAGAAGAGGCAGTCCTTTACCAAGGCTCAAGGCTAGGAGAAGTCAAAACGGGAATATCTTTGAGCAGGGTGGGTCCTCAGTTAATGACCAATGGGATTCAGTTAATGATGGCAATGGAAACTTCTGGGATTGCCATAACTAAGCAATGCCAACATGTAATATTATGCTTTATCATTGCATTGTTTAGTGATAGAAATTCTGGTCCTAATTACTGTCATTAACCAAGGACTATCAGAATAGTTAAAACATGAAGTTTAAAGTCAAATCTTAAATCAAGATTCACATAATAAAATGCAAAAATTCTATCATTACTCATTAAATAAGTTTTACACTGTGAAAGTTTATTACACTGTAAAAGTTTATGATACTTTCAATTACTTTTCTGGAATGTACAGCTTGTATATTTCCAACAGATACTTTTCTTCTTTCTGTGCTTCAACAAGACACAAAGAATCTAAATAAAATAAATCTTCCTAGATAAGACTATATGCTCCACTCTATTAATTTCCTGAGATTCCATTCAAAATTGTTAGAGAATGATAATCAAGATATTATCATGGGCGTTTCACTTTGCATATGTAGCATTACGTAGGGGTGAAAAAGAAATGAACTTTAATGTAAACATTACACAAAGTCTATGCAAAGACTAGTGGGCAACATTTCATTGTTGGTAGTCCTTGATTTGCAACCATTCATTTAGGGATTTCTGAAGTTACAACAGCACTGAGAAAGTGACTTACAGCCAGTTACAATCTTTGCAGTTTCCCCATAGTCTCATTATCAAAATTTAAGCTCTGGCAACTGCCAGGTATTTATGATGGTTGCAATATCCTGAGCTCATATGATCACCACTGTGACCTTCCCAGCATGCTTCACTTAACAACTGCAATGATTCTCTTAACAATCATGAGAAAAAGGTCATAAAAGCAGGCATAACTGACTTAACAATCTCCTTGCTTAGGAATGGAAATTCTTGTCCCAATTGAGGTTGTAAATCAATCATTGGCTGTAACATTCTAATATTGTATGGACAACAGCAAACCAAGCACTTAATATCAAAGAAGTTTTAAAATATTGCTATAATAAGACAAATATCTCAAAGGAAAGTTTTTAGATAATATTTTAAGGGAAGAATATTCAGAAGTTGAACATATAACACTTAAGGAAATACAGGCAAAGATGAGAAGAAACCATGAAAAATAAAATGAATAACAGACTAACAGAATAACAAAATTGAAAGGGAACTTGGAGGTCTTCTAGTCCAACTCGCTGCTCAATTAGGAAACACTACAACTATTTCAGATAAATGGCTGTCCAATCGCTTCTTAAAAACCTCCAGGTTGGAGCACCTATAACTTCTGGACACAAGTTGTTTCACTGATTAGTTGTGCTAATTGTCAGGAAATTTCTCCTTAATATTTCTCTTCTTGATCAGTTTCCATCCATTGCTTCTTGTCCTGCCTTCAAGTGCTTTGCAGAATAGATTGACTCCCCGTTCTTTGAGGCAACTCCTTAGACATTGGAATAGTAAACACTGTGATCATATCATCCACAATACTTTTCATTAAACTAGACATAACCAATTCCTGCAACTGTTCTTTATCTAGTTTAGCCTCCAGTCCCCTAATCATCTTTGTTGCTCTTTGTACCCTTTCTAATCTTGACAACTTTTTTACATCATGGTCACCAAAACTGGATGCAGGTATTCCAACTGTGGCCTTACCAAGGTACTATAAAGTGGTATTAACACTTCATTTGATCTTGATTCTATTCCTGTGTTAATGCAGCCTAGGACTGTGTTGGCTTTTTTTGGCAGCACACTTCTGGCTCACATTTAAGCAATTGTCCACTCCAGGATCCCTCTTGCAGTTACTATTGGTACTATTGAACCAGGTACCACCTATACTATACCCATGCATTTGGTTTTTCTTGTTTAAATGTAGAATCTTACTTTTTAATCATTGGATTTAATTTTGTTAGATAAGGCCCAGTGTTCAGTTCTCTCAAGATCCTTCTGTATCTTAAGCCTATCATCGGGAGTGTTGGCTATTCCTGCTGACTTGGTGTCATATGCAAATTTGTGAGTTCCCCATCTATCCCCTCATCTAGATCACTGATGAAGATATTGAAGAGTACTGGGTCTAAGACATAGCTTTGGGATATCGCACTGCATACTTCCCTCCATGTACTGCAGTTCCATTAAGGACTGCACATTGAGTGCAATTGGTCAGTCAGTTACGAATCCATTTGGTGATGATACTGTCTAACCCACATTTTTCTATCTTATCCAGTAGTAGGTTGTGGTCTACTTTATCAAATGCCTTACTGAAGTCCAAGTAAATTATATCCACAGCATTTCTCTGGTCTATTAATTTTGTCAATTTGTCAAAGAATGCAATAAGATTTGCTTGGCGTGCTCTGTTTTTCACAAACCCATGTTAGCTTTTGGTTATGACTTTCTTTGCTTCTGGATGTTCACAGATTATGTTTTCCAGAATGTTCCCAGATATTGATGTCAGGCTAATAAGTCTGTAGTTTCCTGGTTCCATCCCCCCCCCCCACTTTTTTTTGAAGATGGGAACTACAGGAGCCTTTGTTCAGTTGTCTGGTAGTTCCCCAATGTTCCACAATCTTTGAAAGATGTGGTTCAGTGATTCTGAGATCACATCTGCCAGTTTTTTCAGGACATTGGGATATAATCCATCTTGTCTTGGTGATATGAACTTGTCTAAGGTGGACAGGTGCTCTCTTACTATTTCCTTCCCTGTTTTAACTTGTATTTCTAATCTGTTTTTACTGTACTATTTTTGATAGGTTGGACTATTTTTTTCCCTTTGTGTAAAGACAGATGCAAAAAATGAATTAAGCAGTTCTGCTTTCTCTCTGTTACTCTTCAGATTCTTGCCATTTTCTCCCATTAATTGACCAATCATTTTTCTTGTTTTTTACATGTTGAAGCTTTTTTTGTTATTTTTTACTTTTGTTGCAAACCTTAGTTCATTTTGAACCTTAGCTTTCCTGACTTCATCTTTGCAGGCTTGGGTTATTTATTGACATTCTACCTTAGTTATGCATCTCTTTTCCCACCTTTTATACTTGTTCTTTTTGTCTTTTAGTTTCTCACCTACGCTGATTTCTTTTGAGATTGCTTATTTTTCTTCTTCATTGAAACTGTGCTAGACTGGGCTTTTATAATCTCAGTTTTCAAAATTTCCCAAGTTTCCTGGGTTGTTTTCCCCTTGAGGATTCTCATCCATGGAATAGCACTAGCACTTAGACTTATATACTGCTTCACGGTGCTTCACAGCCCTCTCTAAGTAGTTTACATTATCAACATATTGTTCTCAACAACCTGGGACCTCAATCCTTCCCAAGCTCTCTTGTAAGTTTATTGAAATCAACTCTCTTAGCCAAAACTCTAGTTTGACTTTGTTCTATTGCTTGTGCTTGCATATTGTTAAATTTTAATATTGCATGGTTATCCCTTCCTCCCCTAAGTTTCCTGCTATTTCAAACCTTCTATCGTTTTGTCTCTGTTAGTGAGAATTAAGTCCAATATGGCTGATCCTCTAGTTCCCTTCTGTACTTTTGGGGAAACAAAGTTGTCTGCTAGGTTTGTCAGGAATTTATTTGATCTTCCACTTGGTGCCATATTTGTCTCCCAATTGATGTCAGAGTAGTTAAAGTCCCCCATTACTATTAGATTTATTATATAAATGGTTTTATTCTATTTAGCTTTCAAACTTCAACAACAGACAATAATGATAATAGGATAATTATCCTAATAGGGAAATATAATAATCACTATTTCCTAGAAAAATTCAAATCTACCTTAAGAAATAATTGTTAACAATTTTTAATTTTTGACATATCATACAGGATGAGAAAGGATGAAACTATCCACTGCAGTCACTGCAACAAAATTTCAAGTTGCCAAAATTATTCATTGGATACTTTGTCAAAAGTTTGAATTTGAATGTAGCAAGATCATCAAGTTAGGTTTTAGAAAATAAATGTATTAAGATCTTGTGGAATTTTAAAATCCAAATAAACCAGAACTTTGATTTATATATTGTTGATATATACTGTTATATTGTTGATATAACAGTAATTGAAAAGAAGAAAGTGATTCATTGATGTTGTGATATTAGGATTGATGAATTAATTTGAAAAAAATTGCAAAAGTGGGATTTGCACATCAAAGCTGAAGGGTTAGGGTTAGGGAATGTGAAATAAACAAGATATATTTTATATTTAGAGAGGTAAATACTATTGAATAACTGTAATGGAGACTTGGAATGTGTCTCATGACTAAAAAAGAGTAATTAAAGGCCATATTATTCCAATGAAAGGGAAGGAAAAGAAGAGAGGGAAAATGATCAAGCACTGTATATTAAGAATATTTATTCCTGTTCATAAATTGAAATGTAGACCTTCTAAAAAGGCATGATGAACTTGTTCATGACATTTAATGAGAGGCTTGCCAAGCATGAACCTTAAAGACTATTCCTGCTCTGTCCTGCTGACAACTCTGCTCTTCAAAAGTGAAGGAGTACAAGAAGATTAGCTACCAGATTTAATGTTTGTCAATGGAAGGAAATACTAAAAGCAAACAATTATAATAAGGTTAGCAGAAGAGGCCAATGTAGTTAAACAAAATCCTGAGTGAGGGCCTGAAAACAAAGAGAGAGATACAGAAAAGAGAAAGAAGGCTAAGTTATTAAAGAAGACTTACAGACAGAGGTGTTAGGAAGACAAAGTTTACAGTAAGACAAGATTAGCAAAGGATGCTAAAATAACAAGGTTAAGATATATTCAAATAAAAGGAAAAGAATTAGTAAATCAATAGACCTAATTGTAAAATATGACAGATAATAAAGAAAAGGCAACCTGGCAAGTGAACAAGCCAGAAACCAAAGTGATCAAGCCAGTGACCAGAGGGGGCTAGATATGCCAGAGGATGATAGAAACGACCTGAGCTTAACAATGAGCAATCCAGTGACCACAATGAGCAAGCTAGTAACCAGATGTGCCAGAGGGTGGTGGAGGTGAGCTGAGCTGAGCTGGTTGAGCAAGTGAACCAATGACCAGAGGACGGCAAAAGTGTGCTGAACAGACAAACAATCACCAGTGAGCAAAAGTAAGAGCGAGAGGTAGTTGGAGAGATATTGAGGAATCAAGTGAGCGACTGAGAACAGGGAAGAATCTAACTGACTGGACAAAAGGAAGAGGGACCTGGACTCTAGCAGCCCTTTGGGGGGCAGAGCTACAGAAGTATACTTGTTTGGTAGTTCTAGGCTGAAGTGGGCAATAGGGTTAAAGTCATTATGGAATTTGATGAGAAATTAATTTTTATAGATCTAGAAAAATATATAAAGGAGTACTTAGCATAAAAAATATACATGTACAAAGAAATCAACCCACCTGCCTGCAATTATAAATTCTTTTTGGTGATCTGCTGCAAAGACTATTAGGTTGTACCTTGTCTTTTTATCATTTATCTATATGGCACTAATATGCTCACCATTTGTTATATTTTTGAATCCTTTTGATTACCATTCTTATAATATATTCTACATATTTGTCTAAAATCATTCATGGGCAGCTCCAATCTTATGAACTTTTATTTTTTTTTACCTGATGCTTCTTCTGGAGACAAGAGATTCCCAGTAAATCACTATCTGATTTTATAACCCCTAAGAGATGACCCCTAAATAGCATCTGTACATAGTTTTTGTGGATTTATGGGACAAACTCAAAAGCTCCATTACTGATAAACACCTGCTCTTACTCATATAAGCTGTATAAAAAAACAAGACCTAGAGTTAGGCATAAAAGTGCCAAACAGAACAAAACCAATTACAGTGGTGCAGGGTTGGATGTATTTTTATCTGTTTTTGTTCAATAAATGCCCTGGTTAAATGCTTTCAGGAGCTTGACTCATACCCTCCTAATTTGGCAGTTAGTGCTTATCTATTTTATTCTGTGAAAATTATGCAACAATTGTATTATTGACTTAGAATACTGTAAAGAAATAACAACTTGTTATAAACCATAAAAAAACAAATATTATTTTCTACAATAGTATCAAAAATTTTGGACATAAGAAAGAGTGTTCTCTGCCTATATGATATAGCTATTTTATGTGAATTCACATTTAAGATTGTAATAAATGATGTTAGTTTGAATTTATATCTATTCTTCTAATTACCTTTGGGTCTTTAGATTTTTGGTCAAGCTCTATTGGTTTAGCTAAGTCTGTAGACTCAAAAGTTTAGTTTTTTGTTAATAAAACAAATTTATGAAATAAAATGAACTGTTCTTATGCTAACTGGAAAGACTTCCAGTATAATAGAATATTAGAAAGAGACCATATAATGCTGGCACAGCAATTTGTACTATCTTTATATATTATTAACAAGAAATAACTCTTCCTGTGTAGTACATAAGTCACCAAACTAAATACTTACGCAAGTAGTTCTAGGTGAACATAAAGCAAAAAATTAATCTTTGAATCATATATCCTGTAAACTATTATGGTTATTTATCAACCTAAGTTATTACACTCACTAGCTCTTCAAATATGGTATACAACTCATGCTTATTTAATTCATTACTGTATATGATCATCAGTAAATTAAGGCTTTCTATGACAATAATAACTGTGGTGTCTTGGATTGGGTCTCCATCTACCTCTGTTGTGGCTGTAAATATAGAAGCTTAATCTCAAATTAATATTTCATTCTAATTAATAAACTGTAGCTAAGGCTGACTACTTTTTCTTTGAAACACACTCATTTCAAATTAAGTTATACACTTAATGTGGTTTGAGAGAGCACAGCCAGGTTTACATACTGTTTTGGATTCAGATGCGATACTACGCTATTTATAAGAAAAAAGTTCCCAATTGCATGCCATACTTTGCCAAAAGAGATGGAAGTGAGGAATATGTCAGTTAAGGCTCATGCTCCTTATAATAAAGCAGATCCCCAGGTGCTGCATGAATCTGATCCCTGTAGCCTTAGTGTGGTTCCAGAGTTCTCCAGATAATGCTAGCAATAATTACTTATGCTGTAAGTATTAAGTTGTTAGATAAAATGATAAATAAATAAATAAAGAATAATCATATAAAATTTTATTTAGATAAAATTAGTGTCCTCCCTGACCTTATTCATTTAATTTCAATTTTGGAGATTTCTTCCCTTTTAGCATGCAACCCTATAGGAAGTGAAGTCCTTGGCATGACTGCAAATCCCTGTAAAAAAATTAAGCTGATCTTGATTCTAAAGTATGATGCAAATGATTTTTATAAAGATAACATATGGACGATAATTAATTTCTAACTTGTTTCCACTAAGGATACATGTAGGTGTCTATACAAATATATGTTTCTGTGTTACTGCTATATTGCATACGATAATATGTTATAAAGGAGAGTACTATGTTAATTTTCTATAATGTATATGTATATTTTACGGTTATTTTCATGATTCTGTCATTTCACCAGAAGGTGAGATTAATTTCTATTTCTTACTAAAGATTTCAAATGTTTTATTTAATGTTCAGTCATTTGTTGTTGTTTTCATAAAGCATAAGAAAAACATCCATACAATCATACAAAGCAAAGTGAAATATTAGTTTGTTTACTTCTATATATTTATATTCATTTCCATATGATTTCTTAGCATAGCATTCACGTACTCTTATAAATGAAACAATTTTGAAAATATTGACAACCTTCTTGGTTTCTTCACTAAAATCACAATATATAGCAAGATAATGGGATTGCAGTGCTAAAATTGTTGAAGTTCCAAGAGAAGAGTAGACTGTGGAGAGACAATCTGAACAGTTCTGATCTATCTGATGACTGAGTAGGAACTGGGACAGGTAGGAGGGACCTGCCTGCCTTTTATACTTTACCACTCAGTCAAACAGATCTACAAATGACAGCCTGAACCCAACCTAGGGATTGTCTCTTCACAATCAATGGAGAATCATACTGAAAAAATAATAATAAAGATTGTTTGGCAATTGATATAGCAAATTTTATAACTCATAAAACTGAATCCAAAACTTGCTAGAGTTTCATGTTAAAAGTAAAGCACTGTTCTTCTTTTAACAGTGGATGAATTAAAGTGGAATATCAAAGAAATTTATAATGTATTAATTGCCTATTGAACTGTTAATAAATAAACTTTCACCATATAGAATCAAATGACATAATAAATATTGTGTCTTTAAAAATTGAAAACTTTAATCATCAAATGTAATTTTGCAGTGGCCATTAGAATCTAAATGGCCATTCTCTTAAGTTTTTCCTTAAAAGTTCCTTGACATATGAAGAATTTGCAAAGTATTGCTAATTGATACAAAAAATTAAAAGACCAAATTTGATATAGTATTTGGTGCTTGGAGTTATCAATGACCATATTCATAAAATACTACAATGGATATTTTAAGTGAGTGACATCTCTCTCAAAATCAGTAATCTTGTTTACTGTTTTGTCTTTATAAAATTGATATTCTGAAACAATAACCTACAATGCTCCTATACTTGTATCAAGAACTTATTTTAACAAGTCCTATAAATTGATTATGACTTTTCACTGCCTGTGTAATTATTGCCATTTTAGTAAAACTGTATGTACACTAATTTAAATGCAAAATAGGCAATTCTTTTAACAATACTAGGGGGAAAAAAATCAATTCGCCTAGTGTTTATTAGAAATTCAAAATAAACCTTGAAGTGGTTTTGTGTGAAATTACAGTTTATACATTATATGGTAATTTAGTGTTTATCTAATGTATTTACATGTACAACAGAAATTTATATCAGAATTTCCACCGCTAGACGATGTAACAATAATATATAATA
>JAEANM010019667.1:0-12302 GCA_017656035.1 Myanophis thanlyinensis | reverse complement strand
CCAGTTCTCTGAACTGCTTATAATTGTTACCACCGGTTCTATAGAACCGGTGCGAACCGGCTGAATTTCACCTCTGGTTTAATAGTAGTGAATCCTTACAGTTTGATTTTGTCTGGGGTGTCATGCATACCATCAAAGTAATACTCAAAGATTGGTCCGCTAATCACGTTGGCTCTGTTCTGTTTGATTTTTTATTTATTTAATTTAATTTTTATACCGCCCCCTCTCCCAAAGGACTGAAGGCGGTGTACAGCCATCTAAAAAAAACACAGAAATAACAATTTAAAAACAAATTAAAATTTAACTAATGTGGGTGGCTGATCACAATTAAAAACCTAATGTAAAAATTAGAAATTTAAAATTTAAAACAATTAAAGACTAAAGTTTAAAACTAATTTAAAACCCCCAACTAATAGTACTAGGCCAGACCGTCCTATTGGAACAAATAGTTTTTTAATGCGTGCTGGAAGGTCCATAGGTCTGTGGTGGCGTATTTCTTCACCCAAACCCACTGGAAATAATTCCAGACCTCTGTAGATGTACCAAAACCTTTTGGTGAAGTTGTGTAATGCTTGAGAGAAGATGGGGTTAGGGGCGTTTATCTTCTTGTGGCTCCTAGAAGTGGTAATTGGGGAATCTGATGGCCCCCAAAGGACAAACTGGCAGATGCATGACTTTGCTAATCTCTGCTTAGTTAATTGGTGGCTGGGGCATTGTAGGAACTTAGCACCAGTGGTTATAGGTAGTCCTTGACTTACGACCACAATTGAGCTCAAAATTTCTGCTGCTAAATGAGACATTTGTTAAGCGAGTTTTGCCCCATTTTAAGACCTTTCTTGACACATTAAGGGAATCACTGCAGTTGTGAAGTTAATAACACGGTTGTTAAGGGAATCTGGTTTCCTCATTGACTTTGCTTGTCAGAAGAGCACACGACCCCAGGACATTTCAATCGTCATAAATACGAATCAGTTCCAAACAGCTGGGTTTTGATCACGTGACCGGGATGCTACAATGCTTGTAAGCATGAAAAACAGTAATAGGTATCTTGTACTTTTGAATGGTCGCTACATGAACTGTTGTAAGTCAAGGACTACAGTGTCTTTTAAATTATTAATAAAACGAAGTGATATATTTGTTTCCTGATGATTAGTACCTGTTAATGCTATCATTGATTTTATTAACGGGGGAAGGTTATCATATAAATTCATATACCATTTTAGGAATGTCTGGCACCACAAATTTAAGAATGCTTGTACTTTGATCAGATGCAGCATATTATAATTGGGTTGACATAGAACTCCAAGTTAAAATCCAAGAAATATAAAAATACAGAAAACTGACACAGAAAAAGACCTAGAAAAAGAAGGCACATTATGACTTAGCATGCAAGATATGCTTGCTTAGCTGCTTTGGCTTATATACCATGGTTTATGTATGACTTTGAGATGTGTGAGTCTGGCCAGTTATTGGTTATTCAACTAATCCTGGTTAAGAAAGCAAGAATATAGTGCAAAATGTGAATCTGTTTTTGTCTAGGTTTGCACAACATGCTGGGGTAAAAGATGGTTGCTTGGTGACTATCCTGCAAACTGGCGCAATTGGATTTATTCCATTAGCCATGGCTCTATTATAAATATAAATTATATTATTATATATTATTATAAATAATATAAATAAATAGTATGATTACGTATTTGTGACTTAGCTCAGTGTAGGAAACATTCCCTCATTTTAGTTTCCTGTCATGCGAACGTTGGAGATAAAGTGGATGATGCTATAATCTTTCAACAAAATTTGATAGGCATTCCACCAGAATTTCAATTGTCAGTTCATTTCCCCCCTTTCATCCAGCACAATTAAAATGATCTTGGAAGAATTCGGGATGATTACAAACATCAGAAAAACAAATACCGTGTCCTTCAATAGCTGCTTTCTTTTTGTGATAAAAAAATGGCACCAGGATCAACTGATGAGGACTTGTGAAATGCTTTTCATTTCCTGCTCTTTAAAGATGCCTATTGATGGGGGAAAATATAGACACTCCAGACTGGTTGATGAGATTCCTTGTAAATTCAAGGCATGCCATGACTTTGCATTCTGTGAACATTCAGAAATGAATAGTTAAACTGTTTCCAACCATAACTTGTGAACTTGTGGAGATGAATCAGGCTGGGCCAAAGAATTAGAGAGTACAATGTGTGTATCCTGGGTTAGGACAATTCTTGAACTCTGAAATGTATTGCTTTGTGCCCAAAATAAATATTTCAGCTCTTTGCAAATGTTCTTCTTCTGGAGAAGAAATGAACTGGTCTTCTAACTTGGTCCTGTGGTGTAGCTGGAACAATCGAGCTGAACACTCTTAAAACTGTAGAGATGATAGTAGATTTTAGAAGAAGCTGTCCTATTCTACCACCTCTGACAATATTAGGCAATGCGGTATCAACAGTAGACATTCATGTCTTCAGGTTCTATTATCTCCAAGGACTTCCAAGTATTAGAACCATCATTAAAAAGAAATAACAAAGAATGTTCTTCCTGTGTCAACTCAGAAAACTGAGTTTGCTCAAGGAGCTGCTGATAACAGTTCTATGGAGAAAATATGTAATCTGTCATCTGCACCTCAGTAACTGTCTGGTTTGGCACAGCAACCAAACAGGTCAAGTACAGACTTCAGCAGATAGTTAGGAGTGCAGAAAAAAATAATTGCAACCAGCCTGCCTTCCATCGAGGATCTGTATACTGCATGAATCAAAAAGAGGGCTAGGAAACTATTTACAGACCCCTCCCATCCTGGACATAAACCAGAAAATAGTAAAGGTAAAAATTACGGAAGATCTTACATTTTATAAGTGAATGGAGCAGAATAATTTAACACTGGAGGATATTTAGGAACAATGGACACAGAAGTTAATTTTAAGAATGTCTGTCATCAGAGACAATTGTGTTTAAAAGATGGTATGGAAGAGGAAGACGTTCTACTTGACAATAATAGTCTGATCTGAAAGTGGATTTTAAAAAGATAGACTACAACACCAATATGGAAAAAATATATTACAGAAGATATACAGATGAAACTGGAGGAAATCTTAATAATTAAAGGGACATATAAATAACAAACCAAAAGAATAATCTGGATAACATTTCCATATTTGATTTTATTTGCTTTCTGTATTGGATTTTACAAAAGAGTCTTGTTAAGGCTTTAAAGAAAAGACAAAGACAAATGAAAAAAAATCAAATTCCAGGACATTATTTGAAGATATTAAACATCAAGACTGTTAAAAGTAAATGAAGGAATATAACATTGGTTTATTTGATCAAGATTAAAATAGATATGTTATTATCTTTGGTAACCCTTAATAGCCCCTGAATGGATTTCCACTGTTGAAAATTAACCATTTTGCTAAGGAATGTTAGGATATGATTTGGAGTCACAAGTAAGATGGGCAACTGCGGAACAGGAGTTGCTCACCTGCTTTTGAAGTTTGGAGATATTTTTGATGTTGGAAATCCTTGACAGCGGTCATCTCACCACTCTTTCTCCTCTCTAGATTCCTCTACATTGGTCAAGAAATCTTGGAATTTTCTGGCGCTAGGGGTGGTTGGTAGGGGAAAAAGAGGGATGCTTATCATTTAGAAAAAAATGTGCCCAAAATTTGATTCAGTTAAATGTGGAATTTAAGATGCCCTTGCATCGCTGGGTCTCCAATTTCTAATAAAAATAACTATGATTTGCAAAAAGGCATCCTGGCTGCCTTCTGTGTTGTTTTTACCTAACCCTTGTAGACTGTAAATCAAGACTATGTGAACCACCACATTTGGGCAGAAATATTAAGGAAAGGAAGGAATTGAAAGGCAGGCAATCATAGTCTTGGCTTTGATAGGAACAAAGGACTATTTCTGGAATGTATTGTTATGCCAAGACCAACAGTCTTCTGTAAAAATAGCTCTGGGCACATGTAGGTCTTTCACTGCATATTTCACTTCACATGCTTAATTTGGAGCTTAACTGTGGATGCCATTTTACATTTTATGCTATAAAAATGTCTTATGAATTGATAGTGTGTCACAGTTTTGTTTTGTGCAAAGCACGTTCTTATCAGAGAGGGGTGGGGATGAATGGGGAGGAACGGGAATCTTATTTGTGTGGCATTCTTTCAGAAGTACCTTATGTTCCTTCCTTAAAAGAGATAGATGGGTCTTGGAATTATTTTAAAATAATTGAAGATGAAGGAATGCTTCTTAAGTCCGTGGCTGGTCTGGGGAATTTCAATCTGCCATCTCGGCATGGATTTGGGGGCTGCTCTGGAGTTCATGAATGGGGAAGAACGAGCTCCAAGTCAACAAGACTAAGCAATTGTAGGTTGTGAGGACCTCCTGAGCTGGATATTTTCCATCTTTTGTCTCTGAATGAGGTTGCATTCCCCCATAAAGAACTGGTGCAAATTTGGAGGGTCAAAGAAGATGTTTGTGTAGGTTCACATTGGGTAACAATTGCACCCAGTGCTAAATCGGAAGGCCCTTTTCTACTTTTAGTCGCCTCCTGGTTGAATAAAAACTTTGGAATGTCAAGGAAACCCCCAAAGTCACATCACTTACATCTCTAGAGATGGACAGGTTGTTCTACCATCTTGCTGTGGCCCAACAGCGGGCAGCTGAGCTGTTGATAGAATCTGACAACGATGAAAACTATGGGACTGCCCTGGAGGTTGAGGAAGACTCTGGGGGGTGTTTGGAGTCAGAGCAGGGACTAGAGAGGCCTGTCGGCCACCAGGTGGCGTCTGAGTCAGGGAGCAGTGAGGAAGAACAGAGGGAGGCTGTCCCTGATGTGTGTATGCATAGGGCTGTGAGGAGGAGGGAGCAGCTTCGGAAGCAGGGCCAGAGAAGAAAATAGATACAGGTGGCTAATGATTGGCCCCTCCTGGAAAGCTTATAGGAGGAGCAAAGAGAGGGGAATTTTGCAGGAAACAACAATTTTACTACGTCAGCCATGAGGAAAGGTTGTTCAAGAGAATTTGTGAGTTGCTATCAAGCCCTGTTTTAATTGAGATAGCATTCTGGGCTCTCAGCCAGGGGGTTGCTTATCTCCCCATTAGTTGTGGCATACAGCCAGGTATGCTTTCGTGTATTTGAAGACCTGAAACAGAGCACATCTGTTTGCTAAAGAGCATGTTGCTAAAGAGCAACATAACAGTATATAATTTCTATTTATCCAAAGAATCAGCAGTATCTAATTTTGGGGTGACATGTCAGAGTCATGTGCAAAACAGCGGAACACATGAAATCAACATGTCTCTTTTCTCTCTTACTTCTCTTTCTAATTAGCTATTGAAATGATGGTATAACTTCAAACAATTCTGCAACTTCAAGCAGAGTAAGGATTGGTATCTCGATGTGCTTGTTGTCCTTTTATTTGTTTTCCCTTTAATATTGTTTCAGTTACATCTTCAGTCAGAGTCAAAAACATTTGTTTTCTTTGAGCAGAACACAGTACAGGTAGCCCTTAACTTACAGGAGGAATTGAGTCTGGAATTGTGGTCATAAGTGGTGCCGATTCTTAAACAGATCATCATATGACCGACCCGATGTTCAATTTTCTTTGGTAGTGACAGTTAATTAACAGATTTTGCAGAAAGAAAGATTGATTGGCTACGGAATGCAGAAATCATTTAGAGCCTTCAGAATTAATATTGACACTTTAAATTGTGTAGGAAGGAGAACTACGGCAGCATCTGAAAGTCCCCATGGATTATGATTAAATAATCTTGCTCATGGATGGGAATCAAAATATCCCTTTGAATACAGCCATTGGTTTGCTGTTTGTGCTACATGTACACAATCCTTCACCAAAGCAGTTCCTTCAGTATTGACTTCCACAAGAAGATAAAAGGTGACTGAAATAGCAAATATGTTGCTCATCAAAAATGTTTTCTTTCTTCTTAAATGCATGTCAGGATACGTTTTATTCCTGGTTTGTGCAGCCAAGATGGGCCCAAATGTTGTATTCTGCTCTCGTATTTAGGAGTTGACCCTTTAAGTAAATATTCTTTCCACATACCAAAGGGATAAGCACATAATATCATATTGAATTAAAGTCTCTTATTATCGCTTCTCCACCTGCCTTAGTTGTTTGAATCACTAGCTTAACAGTAAAAATAATACACAGGTTCAGAATTTCTCTTAAGAAAAATGAGCCATTCTCTGGGACTTTTTTTCTTTCTCTGTCTCTCACTCTCTCACAGACGTCTAGATGGTCCAGAACAAGCATAAAGAATAAACCATTTTCCTCCCTAAATATACAAGTTCATAAACAAGGGCCCAAGATCAATATCCAATAGATAGGATCCAAAATACTGAAAGTATCATTAATTGGTATTTTGTAGGATGATTAGCATAGTAGAGAATGTTAGTGTCAGACCTGCCCCAGTCTGATCCTATAGGGAAGAAAAACCCTCGACTCTCATTTGGTTGAAGTGAAAGGCACTTTTACTAAGAGATGCTGGGGCCATGGTGGCTTATGTGGTAAGAGGCTGGTCCTGCTCACTGCTGAGGTTGGCAGCTCAGTGGTTCGATTCTCGTCAGTGAATAAACCACCTAGGGACAAGAAAGGAACCTCTCAATTGCCTACTGGCATTCAGGCATCCTGCGGGTAAAGATAATAAAAAAAATTCTTTTCACAGGCAGCCGGCCGCCTCAGTGATCCCTGGCTAACACGTGCCATACATTAAATAACTAAATAAACTAAGTGATGCTGGTTGCAGTCAAGTCAGGCGGAATCTGAGTTCCCATGGAAAAAGACAAAAATTATTCCCTTCAGTCTCGTCCCTCTCCCCATGACCAAGCTGGAGAACTGATGTCAGAAAAACAACCTCCTTCTTAACGTCAGCAAGACAAAGGAGTTGATAGTGGACTTCAGTACAAAACAGGAAAGAAAATACCAGACCCCGGTCATCAACGGGAACCCAGTGGAGAGAGGGGACTGCTTCAGATACCTCGATGTGCACATCTCACAGAACCTGTTATGCATCTGTCACATCAACACCGTGGTAAAAAAGGCCCGACAACGTCTCTATCACCTCAGAAGCCTGAAAGACTTCAGACTACCCTCCAAGGTGCTTAGGAACTTCTACTCCTGCGCTGTAGAGAGCATCCTGATGGGCAACATCACAACCTGGTTCGGGAACAGCACCATGCAGGACAGACGAGCATTACAGAAGGGTGGTACACTCAGTCGAGCGCATCATCCGCACCAAGCTCCCTGACCTGCATTCCATATACAGCAAATGTTGCTGGAGTACAGCCTGGAAGATAGTGAAGGACCTCAGCAATGGACTGTTCACCACAATGCGATCAGTAAACTGTTTTTGCTGCCTGAAGGCCAACACGAAGAGACTGAGGAGAAGCTTCTTCCCACAGGCAATACGGACTCTAAACCAGAAACCATAAGAACACTCAAGACTATAACAAGAAGCCCTATTAGTACCTCATTTCCTAACTTTCCCAACTATTCCTAACTTATTTCCTAACTTATTTTCCCATCTTGTCTAGATTATTCTCTTGCCCTACTACCAATCACAGTCGCGGGTGGTTGCATAAGCATTTCACTGCATATTGTACCATGTATGACTGTGTGTGTGACAAATAAAATTTGAATTTGATACAAACCCAGCCAATGCAATGCCACCTGGATGTTATGGGAACTCTGAGGTATTTCAGATAGTAAAAACAGCCTTGAAGATGCCTGGGCACGATCCTGATCCCACGGTGGTTTGTTTTTCTTCAGCTGCCATCCCCCTTCCCAGGTTCCCACACAAGAATGCACACAGGTTTATTGCAGTCCATTGGATTCCCCTTCCCATCTTTTGATGGCAGGATGCCAGCATAGCATCAAGCCAAAGATGGTGGATCTGACAGCTAGCTTGGGTGGACAAGCAAACCTGGTTCATCTACTGCCGATCCATATTATGACTGTTGGTTTTGGCATAATGTCTGAACCCAACTCATTGTAGCTAACTTAAGATGGTGAGCCAATAATGGCTGACTTCACAGAATGCTTTCATAGCACTACAAGTGACATTATAATAAAATTCCTGTGTACACCATCTTGGTTAATATTAGAGGGTCTCTCTCTCTCTCACTTGCTCTAATTATGACATAAAGAGGCCCTGGGAGCTGCTCTTTTCTGGCATGTTTGAACTGAGATTTTTATTAGCTTTGAGAATTCCTGCAGGAACATTGCATCCATCACCTGTCTGACTAGGTCTCCCAGGACCATCCTCCGGCAGCTGAAGTTTCTGTATCTACTTACACAATATGCCACACTTTCTATATTTGTCATATTTAGAACCTATCTGTTCCGGATAAAACCAGCTGTTTACATTTCAGAAATAAAAAATCTTTTTTTAGAAAGCATTTTTAAATTTCCATTCAGTCGTGTCCAGTTCTTGGAGATTGCCTGAACAAGTCCCTGCAGTTTCCTTGGCAAGCTTTTTCAGAAGTGATTTGGCATTGCCTCATTCTTAGGGCCAAATGAAAGTGTCTGGCTCAGGTCACCCAATTAGCTGTGTGAATAAGGTGGGACTAGAATTCCAGGTCATCTTGTTTCTAGCCTGGTGCCTTAATTACCACATAAAACTGGCTCTAATATGAGCATTACAATCTAGCAATGACACAAATATGCCTAAATCCATAAAATGCAAGACCAAATCCGTAAATAATAACCATATGAGTTACTTATGGAGCTGCAAATGCCGTTCCCAGAACCAGAATTGTAATGGGGAAAAATCAAGCTACCACAAATAACTTCTAGTTCTTCTAATATCCCCATGTCCATTTTGGCTTTGGAAGTACCAGGTATCATAGTGATGTCTTATTATTGATTAATAAGGGTAAAATTGACAGTGGAATCAATGAAGCGGAGCAGTGGATCTTCCCTCACCCTAGATGGAAGTAGAAGTAGAAGACAGATGGACAACTGTCTCAGATGTTTATGGAAATTCTCAGTCATCCATGGTTGTCCCATAGGTGCTTTTCCAAAAGGCAATTGGACTCTCTTGTTTTTTTTCTTTGAACATGTTTCGCTTCTCATCCAAGAAGAAGAATTGAAGAAACTTCTTGCATGAGAATCAAAATGTTTTCAAAGAAAAAATAAACCCAAGAAAGTCTGGTTTGGAAAAGCGCCTTTGGGACAATTGTCTCAGATGTAGACTGAATTCCTGGTTTAAATGACCTCTTCCAATTCTTGGATTTTAGCTCTGCATTTAACAATTCTTCCACATAGACTAGTGTCTAAATTTATGGATCTTGGGCTTTCTTATTCAATCTGCCTTTGGATTATGGATTTCCTGTCTGGCTGCTCTCAAAGAGTTAGATCATTAGGTAATCATATCTCATCAGCCCTTACTCTTAATGTTGGTATACCACAGGGTTGCATGTTGAGTTCCTTACTCTATACTCTGTATGTGCATGACTGCATTCCTACTCACACCAGTAATACTACTATTAAGTTTGCAGATAATACAACAGTGGTGGGACTCATCTCCAGGAGGGGATGAGTCGGCCTATCGAGATGAGGTGGACCGGTTGCTTTCGTGATGTGGAGACAATAACTTGGTCCTTAACACAAATAAGACCAAGGAGCTTATAGTGGACTATAGAAGAACAGATCAGACATCCAGCCCTTGCTTATCAATGGAGACTGAGTGGAGCAAGTGGCCAGTTTTAAGTTTATGAGTGTTATCATAAAAGAGGACCTGATCTGGGGAGCTCACATTGCAGCACTGGTCAAAAGGGACCAGCAGAGATTATACTACCTGAGATTTCTCAGGAAACAACAACTGAATGAAAAACTGTTGGTGACCTTCCACAGCTGTGCCACAGAGAGTATTTTAACTTATTGCACCTGTGAATTGCACAGTGGCAGATAGGACAGCACTCCAGAGGGTTAACACCATTGCCCAGAGGATCATTGGTTGCCCTATCCTCTTTGGAAGAGCTTTATAGCTCCCACTGCCTTAAGAAAGTTCAAAACATCCTTAAAGATCCATCTCATCCTGGGCACCCTTTTTTTGAACTATTACCATCTGGCAGACGGTACAGGACAATAAAAACAAGGACAAATAGGCTGAAAAACAGCTTCTATCCCAGAGCAGTAACTATATTGAATTCTACTGTATAGTAGTGCAATATTAATGCAATGTCAGAGCAGAAGTGAAATTCAGCAGGTTCTAGCAGGTTCGCTAGAACCAGTAGTAAATTTTCTAAGCGGTTTAGAGAACTGGCTGTTAGAAGAAATCATCTTTTGTTTTTTCTACTTTACAGGGTTAATCCTATAAGGAAGGCAGGAAAATAACATTCTACGATTGTTTCTAGCCTAATTTTTATTGCCCTGCTTACAGAAATGGCCCTCCTAGTCACATGACCACCCAGCCATGCCCAACAAGCCACGCCCACAGAAGCGGTAGTAAAAAAATTTGAATCCCACCACTATATCAGGGGTTTTCAATTGTATAGAATGTGAAGGATTTGTGTCTGTGTTTTATTTTGTGGTTTTATAATGTACACTGAAGATAGCATTTAATTTCTTTGTACGAGGTGCAATGACAATACAGTAAAGTTAACTAAACTATGATTCTAAACCCTGGACTGAACTTGCTGGCTTTATGGTTGGGCATGTTGGTCCGTTCTATGGTTGAGCATGAAAAAATTGGGATAGGAATTGCTAAATGGATCAAAATCAATGGGGTGGGGGTGGGGAGAAATTGCACTGAATTCCACAGCTGAACAGGTCCAGTTTTAGTGGCTGGATTACTTAGTAGTAACCCTGAGTAACAGGGACTAAAAGTGCTTGGAAATAAATTGCTAGTAGGGAATCTATGGGTCTGTTTATTTTGTTTAGCATTTTTGGCTAGAGGCAGGAGTGTAGCTCGTGTGTTTTGTTACTGGCCTGTTCCCATGGAAATAAATACCTTCCTAGGTTTGGGACGTGTAAAATATAAATAACAGATAATTTGTTTTTGTTTTTTGTTTTAAATACAGAAGCATTCGGTAACTGTTTCCACAGAAAATGCATGAATCAGATGTTGAAAGATTCAAAGGAAATGACCAGCATTTTCAAGCCTAAAATGGTAGTGTCATTTGTTCAACACTTTCTGCCTAAAATGGTGGTGCTGCTTGTTTAACACCTTAGGCAGGAGATGTTTGCAAGGAAATTAACTGATGAGTCATGTACCTGCAAATCTTCTTTACTCTTCTTTCGATGGAAGAGTAAAAAAAAATGATGGAAAAACTGGGCCCAATATTAACATTTTAAAAATGGAACTTGTTAGAATTTGGATCAAGGACTGAATCTATGGTGAAATAGATCCATAAAATAGCTTGGGAAAATTGAAGCTAGAGTGAACAAAAGATACTTCATGAATTAATATTATACAGCACAAGACTGTCTCAAGTTATCTGCAATATTAGGAGTGTGGTGGCTCATGAGGTTAAAATGCTTGGCTGACGATCGGCGACCTTGCGTTCAAGACCCATTGCTGCTACAGGATGAGGTGAGCTCGTGTTACAAGGTCCAGCTCCTGTCAACCCAGCAGTTCGAAAGAGGGTGACCAACCGCAAGTAGATAAATAGGTACCACTTAAGTGGGCAACTTCACGGGCCCATGAAAGAAGAACCCAACTGGACATCCTCAGGCAATAGTGATGTCACCAGCAAATACTTTCTCCATGGAAGCACTTTGGTGCTTCTGACACAGTTGTATTAGTATCTGCAATACTATGGACCTGCATATCAACTTTGTAGATGTATCTAAAAGATTGGTGTTTATGCCATAACAGGATTTCATTCTTCTGGAATCAGACAACATTGTTGTTCAGCAGTTGAGCAAAATTTTTTCCCTCACAACTCAGTGATTGTTTACTCAGCTATTATGAAGCTAGTTTATTTTTTTGAGATGGTTACAGTTCAAAATGAGCGGATCATCACTTCATTGGTGGAACCTCTTGCTGTTTGTTGCCTCCAGTCTCTGGACTGTAGAAGATCTTTTAAGGGGGGAAACCAGCACAATGACAGCTGACAGCTTTTTCATCTTCTCATTCCAATTGCAATTTTTGGAATTTTTATAGTGAACCAAATTCACTATGAAGTAAGCAGACAGATGGGGGCATGCAACCTATTTCAAGGTGTTAGTTCTTACCTTTAAAGCGCTCCATGGCTTGGGACCCGGGTATTTACAGGACCGCCTGTTGCCACCATCAGCCTCCTGCCGGCCAGTGCGTTCCCACAGGGCGGGCCTCCTTGGG